>JAVQJD010098535.1:0-15481 GCA_036023655.1 Nannoperca australis | reverse complement strand
ATGATTCATGTAATGTATCTCTGGTTTGACAATGTAACTGCTTTTATTCTTTGTTGAGCATTCTCAGTCCAATCAGCTGTCAGAATTTACTAGCCCCGCCCTGATTAAACAATGGAAATGATCTTATTCTTGTCCATGTTTAGTCATATGTCACGTGGCATCAGCTCAGAAGCTGATTGTGTTTTCACTCAACATAGCAGTAAATCACCCCATGCCACCCTTTAAATATTATTATATTGATTATTAATACGATTTTTAAAAGCAGTATTCATTTTATTTGGTTATTGTTGTTTTGATGTCTGAGAAGAACAAAAGTATTATTTTGAAAATGAAGTTTTATCTTGATACTTAACTGGTTGCCAGATATGTCAATGGCTGCTGTTTTGAAACATGTAGCTGCCTCTGTCCGCATTAGAGCCAGACTGGCAGGGATGATATACTGGCTGATAGTACCTCATCACAGGCCATGGCATTCAGATGAAACTGCCCATCAGGGGCTGTCTAGGCTGTAGTAACGTAGTAGCAGCCTAGCAGTTTTGGAGTATCTTTGTTGATGGCTACTGTAAATAAAATCACTGTGTTTGAAACTGTATTTTTTTTACTTTATTTGTCTCTGAGAGTGTTTGTGTTGTTCTTCGTTCAGAAGTCGTTTTCATTTGAAAACTTAAAATTCACACCTAGAAGGACCCAGATTTAAAAAGGATTAAAATAATTCTAACCCAACTCAACAATTCAACTTAGCCTTATGGAGCTTTATAGAATCTATACCTGTTTTGGTCGTCCATTAACCTAGGAGAACATACAAAACAGAAGAGGCCCAGAACCCTTTTGCTGTGAGGCAACAGTGCTAACCACTGTACCACCGTGCCACCTCCAAACAGAACTTCTCGCTATGAGGACATATTTTATATTATTACAACTTTGTGTTACTATGTTGTCATTTATTATATGTTTAAACATAAGCCTCAACTTGTTGGTGACTGCATTAGAAGATGTACTTCAAATACATTAATAAAGACTTATATCCGCTTACAACTACATTATGTGTTATTAACCATTTTGGCAATCTGAACTGCTGTTGGCGGACTGTGTTAATCTTTTTAATGTTTTTCGTTCATCCCATGCCTGTCAGGTTTTCATCTCCGGTCCCACTCCTGTGTCGTGCTGTGATATTGAGCGCTTCAGTAGGATGCTGAGTATTCACACCTGGTTGTCCTCAATCCGTGTCACGTACAATGTGGGCTATTTAAACAACTTTCTCGAATCCTGTGAAACTTTTTGCAAAGGACGGTCCGCATCTTTACTCCCACCTGCTATGATTTCTGATAGGTCAGTTAACAATAACAGAGGTATTTCTAAAGCTATTCCCAATAACCTCATCCCCATCACTCTCATACATACTACCTCACATGCTCTTAACTTAAGCGCTATTGAATGTCTGTTCCCTGAACAATAAGTAATTTATGGTTAGCAAACTTTTTGAGGACAATGACCATAATGATCTTTTTATCACTGAACCATGACTAGATACAAATAATTTCTTCACCCTGTATGTGGCATCATTCCCCAATTACAACTTCCTGCAATCAGACAGGGCAAACAAGGTGGGGGAGTAGCAGCTATATTCTTAGATTCATTAAACTGTCTTCAGGTTTAACTCAGAGAGTTTTGAATATCTTGCTGTAAATCTACAATGTGACACATAAGCCCTGCTTATGCTGATCTGCTATCAAATACAGTGGGTATGGAAAGTATTCAGACCCCTTTAAATGTTTCACTCTGTTTTATTGCAGCCATTTGCTAAAATCAAGAGTGAATTTTATTTCTCATTAATGTACACTCAGCACCCCATATTGACAGGAAATAAAACAGAAATGTAGAATTTTTTGCAAATTTATTAAAAAGGAAAAATTAAATATCACATGGTCATAAGTATTCCGACCCTTTGCTCAGTATTGAGTAGAAGCACCCTTTTGAGCTAGTACAGCCATGAGTCCTCTTGGGAATGATGCAACAAGTTTTTTACAACTGGATGTGGGGATCCTCTGCCATTCTTACTTGCAGATCCTGTCCAGTTCAGTCAAGTTGGATGGTGAACGTTGGTGGACCAACTGGTGGAGGGCTGCAGTGATAGTTGACTTTGTGGAACTTTCTCCCATCTCCCTACTGCATCTCTGGAGCTCAGCCACAGTGATCTTTGGGTTCTTCATTACCTCTCTCACCAAGGCTCTTCTCCCACGATTGCTCAGTTTTGGCTGGACGGCCAGGTCTAGGAAGAGTTCTGGTCGTCCCAACCTTCTTCC
The DNA here is from genome assembly GCA_036023655.1 of Nannoperca australis. Taxonomy (NCBI): domain Eukaryota; kingdom Metazoa; phylum Chordata; class Actinopteri; order Centrarchiformes; family Percichthyidae; genus Nannoperca; species Nannoperca australis. Next base: position 13,178 of record JAVQJD010098535.1, on the reverse strand, counting down.
ATTTAAGGATGATGGAGGCCACTGTGCTCTTAGGAACCTTGGGTGCTGCAGAAATCCTTTTGTAACCTTGGCCAGATCTGTGCCTTGCCACAATTCTGTCTCTGAGCTCCTTGGGCAGTTCCTTCGACCTCATGATTCTCATCTGCTCTGACGTGCACTGTGAGCTGTATGGTCTTATATAGACAGGTGTGTGCCTTTCCTAATCAAGTCCAATCAGTTTAATTAAACACAGCTGGACTCCAATGAAGGAGTAGAACCGTCTCAAGGAGGATCAGAAGAAATGGACAGTGTGTGAGTTAAATATGAGTGTCACAGCAAAAGGTCTGAATACTTATGACCATGTGATATTTCAGTTTTTCTTTTTTTAATAAGTTTGCAAACATTTCTACATTTCAGTTTTTTCTGTCAAGTAAAGATGGGGTGCTGAGTGACATTAATGAGAAATAAAATTAACTTTTTCGATTTTAGCAAATGGCTGCAATAAAACAAAGAATGAAATATTTAAAGGGGTCTGAATACTTTCACTGTAAATATAAAAAATGATATAAATATTTAAATGATGTCCAGGATATTATGCAGTTTATTCTAGATTGATTGAATTATCTAATTGAATAATTTGATATACGTGTCAATGTGACAACTACTCATCACTTCTTTAAATTCAATGCCAATATCTAACTATCTGTGCATTTCTTATAACTTTTGTGAACATTAATCACATTTTTTTTTTGGTACTGCACTCGCACCAGATTCTGGGCATAAAGCGAGCAATCCAATCACCAATCGTTCTTTTCCCCTTTGTTTAAAGGACCTGAAGCTTGTTGGTACAGGTCAGTCAAAAACACATGCTCTGACTATGGAGAACAAGCCCAAGAACCGTTACAACAACGTGCTTCCCTGTGAGTCGCACACCTCTGCTGCTTTCAACAATAACACTCCTCTTTAAACTATATAATCGCTGCTCATACTGGATCTCTTATCATTATCCATTTTTTATTTGTCATTCAATCAAAATGATCATTCATCTTTCAATGCAGTAACACAGTATAGGGAAACACACTGCAGTTATTCTGTTATATTGAATTATTTTATATTGCAGAAACAGTAAGCGTCAGTGCAGCCACTCCATTTTTACACACATTCATTTTTTCATTTCACTGACCTTCATTTCTCACCTCCTAGATGACTCTTCCAGGGTGAAACTCTCTATCATCCATGGGAGTCCACATGATGACTACATCAATGCTAACTACATGCCGGTGCGTACTGACACTCTTTCAAGCAGCTCTCTGCTCATCATTGCTTCAGTATCAGTAAACATCCTACTGGACAACATAACAGCTCAGTCTTTTGCTTAATGCCACCATGCTATTTAAACTATTCCACCGTCTCTCACGTTGATGTTTGAATCACTCGAGAATCTCCTAGAAAACTGAACAGGATGCATGTTTGTGTTATGTGGCTGGTCTGATGTTTTATTTGGCAGGGTTACAACTCCAGGAAGGAATTTATTGCAGCTCAGGGTCCTTTACCCACCACAGTCAACGATTTCTGGAGGATGATCTGGGAGAAGAATGTACAGACTCTGGTCATGCTGACACGCTGCAATGAACAGGGACGAGTGAGTTTGAACACAAACACAACTCCTAGCAGCAACGGGCGTGTTTACACACATGGGAACACTATGTCTCCCCCAGCCACAATACTGTTGTGCTTGAGCACTGAATATCTAACCACGAACATATTCCATGAATGCATCCTCCATGAATAATTTGAAGCAAAAAAATACTCAAGTCAATGCATAAGCAGTGCATTGCATAATTTACCTACTGATGTTTACAGAATTATTCTAAAATGTGTCTATTTAAATGAAAACAAAAACAAAAAGTATACCTGATTGACACAAGCTGCTTTATATTACATATATACCACTTTTTTAAAAAGGCACCCAACTCTGTTGTGTTCAGAGTGTGTGGTCCATCCTTATGTATATATATACAGTGCATGGTTCAGCTATTAATGAATGAACCTGCGGCACTCTACAGACAATGTGACATCACCTGGAGGAAGTGTAGCCTTGCTGGTTTGCTCAACATAGCTCATAAAATAAAATAAATAGTTTTCTTCTTAAAATGTATGAACTACCTGTAAATACAGGTTTTTCTAAATATTATGCATCTTAAATACAGATCCTCTCTATATTCTGATTTTGAGTTCTGAATACTTTACGGATTGTCTTTGTTTTCCAGATAAAATGTGAGCAATACTGGAGTTCCAGCATCAAGCACTTTGACAACATCACTGTGAAAACAACCTCTGAAATACCACTTGAAGACTGGACCATCAGGGACTTTAACATTAAAAATGTAAGTGGCAAGTGAATGTTACATATGCCAAGGAACACACTTGGTTTAAGAAGGAGGAGGATTTAAAGCCTTTAGTTTGAAATACTACAACCGTACTCCAACAGCCATGTAAACAGCTGTCAATAGTCTAATGTATGTGCAGTAATCATACAGCATGATAAAAAGGCACTTTGCATTAATAAATGAATCCTTGCAAAAATAAAAAATGTAAAAGGTTGTGTGCTCCAGTTACCTTCTGAGCCAAGGAACTGTGATCTAACTTGTCAGTTATTGTAAAAATGTCTTTCTTGGCATCACAACCTGTGACTGTGATTGAATGAAACCATACTTCATACATTATTTGTTGTTGATCACAACTATTCTGAGTTTGTGTGCATGTTTGTCCTCCAGGTAAAAACAGCAGAGACCCGTTCAGTGCGTCACTTCCACTTCACAGCCTGGCCCGATCACGGAGTACCAGAAACCACCGAGCTCCTCATCAGCTTCAGACATTTGGTCAGAGAGCACATGGACCAATACTCCAGACACTCTCCTACTGTGGTCCACTGCAGGTCTGATAGAACACACACACACACACACACACACACACACACACACACACACACTTATTTCTTCAATTGTATATAACAGTATCAGAAATTAAAGAAAATAATTTATTTAAATCTGATATTTTGTCTTTCTCTCCTCCCTCCCTTGTCTGTGTGGCTACATTGTCTACACTCAGTGCTGGAGTTGGACGCACAGGTACCTTCATTGCCATTGACCATTTGCTCTTCCAGATTGAAAGGGAAAATATTGTGGACGTGTATGGCATCGTCCATGATCTGCGCATGCACCGGCCCCTTATGGTGCAGACAGAGGTAGTACAGATTCACGTACACTGTGGTTTAACCGTACATGTTGTTTGAAATGATGAGTGTGCCACAGCTTTGTGAACGTTTGTATTTCATGTCTTTACAGGACCAGTATGTGTTCTTAAACCAGTGTTCCATGGACATCATCAGATCAAGAACTGGAAACAATGTGGATCTAATCTACCAAAACACGGCTGCACTATGTATTTATGAGAATATAGAACCAAAAAAAAGGTATTCCTAAAAGCAGGTACCACAATGCATAGGCCCAGGAAAGTCTTCTGTTTCTCCCTTTACTCATAGGAAGGAACTGAGGGGGGATGCCTATAACAGAATGTTCTGTAATTATTTTTTATACCTGTCACTCTTTTGTCGTAGCTTTCTGGATTTAAACCTCTATTTTGTGGTATTTATTTGTCAAAAATGTTGAATGTTTGATAATGGAGAGAACTGTGGACATAATCACTGACCAAAAATATTTGGATTATACAGTATGTAAAGTTTGGTCTATTGTAAAATTGGATTCTTTCATCATTTGTGTTGCTCAGTTTATTTTATTTCTGCTTGTTTACTACTGTATATGACTTACTGATGATTACATTTGTTGCTCAGGTAATATGTTGGAAGCTATATTATTACACTTTTCAAGAAGAAAAACTTGTAATTAATTCTTCAGGTCCTTTAACCTTTGAAATTGCCTGGTACAAACAAATTGCTGGTATGAATACTGTGTGCCTTTTTAAAACCTTTATGCTTTATTACCAGTAGGTGGCACTCCTTTATTTATTTTATGTTACCATAGTATCTTGTCACAGGAACCTTAAGATTACGTTTCTCAATATATCATATTTTATTGAAGCTTGTCAGATCATCTAGAAAAAAATTTCTTAAGCCAATTTGAACTGTGCAATGCCTTTTAATGAAGGAGTTTTGTTGTTTGTTGTAGAGACGTTTGTACATGTATGCACTGTAATGAATGCACTGGATGCATTTGTCTTTCTACACTGTTCACTTTTTATAAACTATAGAGTTTGATGTATTTTTATCATTATTGTTGATTGCATTCTGGCCAGTGCTTTGTAAAACAGTTTGGAACATTTTGCTATTCAGCCCGCTTTGATTGTTACAGTTTTACTTTGATTCTTGTTTTAAGATTAAAAAGATGGGTCACATTATACAAAAACTAGGGAACTCAAACAATGAAAACTGAACATTTTACGGGGAGGATTGGTGTTATAAAATCCGTACTGAACCAGTGTGTACTTTGAAGATCTTAGAGGTCACAACCATTGTTTTTGTTTTGTTAATGTCCCTCATCTCTGCATTGCACATTCCTCAAAGAAACAACAATGTTATGTCACTTCCTGCTGCATGTCTGATCTGTTTGTGCACATTTCCTGGGATGTTAAAATCACCAGAGGAGCACAAGCATTATTTTCAGCTTCTATAGGGCAGAGTTTTCCATGAGGTAGGTATATATTTTTTTGTCTAAAGATAATTGATGTGTGGCATTGGCCTGTAGATATTCCCCATGTTATATTTTTATTGTATCATTATGTACTTAATGATTGAAAGCACTTATGTTTTGGGTGAAAACAAGCATAGCAAAAATGCACAACGTTTTCGTATGTTTTTGAAATGCTTTATGAGATGCTTGCTGGTACAATGCAAAAATGTAAAATGAGCAAGAATTTAATATTTGTATTCCCTTCAATCTGAAAACAAAATGCAATTAAAGATGAACCCAACAGCCTGAAGGCTTTTACTCTCGCCATAATGGTATCTGTAACAATCAGGATCTTCAATAATGTTACAAATCTCCAAACTGGTTTCACGCAGAATATGCTAGTCTTTGTAACATCATTGTAAACATACCATGCACAGTCTATGTGACAGTTACACTAATCACTGTGCTGCTGATTAACTCTTCATGCAGCAAGTTTGTGAATTGTTTCAGTCAAATGAAAAGATCAAAAGGAGCAAACAGTGCAATATGCTGCGTGCAGCAGAGGACTGAGCTGGTACACCTCTGCATTATTCAGAGCAACTTTGAGGTTGCAGTTAGCTAAGTGCACCATCAAAGGATGAATAAATAATGCCATTTCTGTTTCTTACTTCACTAGGAAAAGACCTTTTACACAGAGACTTCAAAAAGTTCACATTTTGCAGCTCACATTAGGCCTACACTCAGGGGATTTTGTACAATATGGAGGTATTTTTAAGAGCAATCATTTTCACACAGTGCAGGGCACTCCTTGCATGGTGGTAATAAAAGATTTAGTCCGCGTGTAGGCTTCAATAAGCCTTGATATTACTCATGTCTTATACAGTATGCCCTCCTCCCTTTCTCCCATTTCTCCATCTTTCCCCTCCCCTCCTCCGCCTCTTCTTCATCCTCCTTGTTTCATGTCTCTTAGATCCAAAAGTTGGATCTAAAAATAGATTTGGCATTTTAATGTCTCTTTGTAGTTTCATGTGCTGTAGTTTGCAATAAAAAGTACACAGAGAGCTGGGGCCATTATGACATAAATCCAACCTGCAAACACAAAATTAAAATAGGACAAAAGATAACTGGGTGATCCAAATTTAATGATGGGATCAAATGCTTGTGTGCCAGTAAATCCACCATAATGGATTACACTGGAATATTTCAGCTTCTGGTTGAAGAGATAATAGTGTTTTTTTTTAGCTGTCTTTGAAAAAATAAAACAACAAACAGAGGATTTGTGCCTTATTCCAGTAAGTGGAGAAACACACAATCGCACAGCTATGTATGGGTGTTGCCTTGACCTTGTTTAAGTTAAGACCGTTAAGTTTTCTTGACACTACAAGGACTGTACTCATGTAGCTGTTGATGTCTGGCCTGCATTGCAATATTAGCATGCTTGTGTCTCACTTGGCTGAACATCATTTGTTCATTTTGTAACATTCAGTTTTAGCTCAACACAAAGGCACAATGGCAAGGACAATCATCAAATTGCTGACAGCAGAAGGAGTGTGCCAAAACAGAAATACCAGAGGTAAAAAGTAACTAAGTACATTTACTTATGTAATGTTTTAAGATTCTTCTCCAGTAATTTCCAAGGAACACTTCATCTAAGCAACTTGATGTATTCTTGTTGGAGTTTGAGGGGTTAACATTTTGAATAGTTTGTTTACCATGATGAGCTGTAAATTCTTGGCTATTTCTCTGTGAACAACAGGACTTATTCATTGTGACAATGAAAATGCATGATAATGTTTTCTCTTGTAGGCAGTGATGAGAAGTAACTTAGTAAACTACTACACAAGAGCTGTACTTAAATATAATTTTGAGGCACTTTATTTAAGTATATACATTTTCTTCCACTACTACTTCACTACTTTTTAGAAAGAAATATTATCCTCTTAATCCACCACATCATATATCTGAAAGGTATAGTTACAGATCACTTGCATCGTTATAGATTCAACTAATCGACAGTATATACTCCACCTTGTAAGAGCAAAATTATCAGTATGTAATGTCATGTAATATCTTGTTCTTGATTGAGTACTTTGCTATCTTTCTGTGTGCAAGATTTTATCTGACGTAAAGTATACTGGTATCCTTAGTATATCTAGTTTTTAAGAATAACTTTCCGTGCCACATGGGGGGATTAAAGAACAGTCTGTTCTGTGTACTGTTACTTGGATATATTTGGTATTATAAATATGTGACTGTATCTGCACTTCGGGGTCAGACTCGTACCGCCCGGTGTGTGATCTCTGTCCTTTCAGCTAAAATAGATCGACTCTTTTGCTTTTCATTCTTTCTCTTAATTAAATATAACAATTTAACAGTTGTATGATCATTTTATTTATTCACCACACACACACAATTTCCACCAGACAACTCAACCAGCTACAGCGGAAAAATGCTACTTATATGTTAATGGATCAGTAATAATGATACAATAAAATGATATATAACACTGACAGGGGCCATTGTGCTGACTTATTACTACTTTACGTACATTTTGCTGATAATACTTTTACTTGATTCAAAACAGCTACAATGTGTATCATGCAGCAGGTGTTGTGCGCTGCTGCGGCCACAGGTGTCGCCAGGGCTCGCAGACTGTGCAGCAGCAGCCAGATGAACCGCAGCAGAAGGGTCCAGTCCACTCCTCACTCTCCATGTTGAAACGGAGCAACTTCTCCTCCAGCCGACTCCGACCGTCCGCCACATCCCGCCTGCTGTTCTCCACACCCCAGCGGTCTCCCACAGCCCCGTGCTATGACGCCGGACTGGGAAGGGAGCTCGGGAACAACTGTATGAGCGCCACGCTGGTCGACACGGAGTAAGTTTGCATTTAACTGCTGTCTCACAACGCCAACACGGCGAGGGAGAGATAACTTGCTATTTTTAGCGAGCGTTACTTGTGTTTCTTTAACTAACGTGTGTGTTATGTGCTAACAAACGCTAGCTAGCGGAGCTCAGGTAGCTTAAACTGGTAGAATGGGAAGCATTTGGCTTTTCCCAGGATCCACACGGTAGTTTTGAGCATCACAGCGTCGCAGTATTTGGAGGAATTTGGTCAGTGGTGGGAGTAACGCTATCTGTGTGTGTTTGGTGTGTCGTCTTGCAGGGTGGTGGCTAACGTTTCAGGCTAGCTACATATAGTAAACCCTCACCACCACGTTAGCAGACCATGCCCCATGCGGCAGCCGCTTGGCTGTCACTTGTTTGCATGGCAACCACGAACCTCTCCGATGTCTGGGGTGGCAGTGACAAACAACGGCAAGTACATCTGTATTATTCCCTCATATTTAGTCATTTCACCTCCCTGCTATAACCTGCTTCAAGTGTAATAGATTGTTAAATTGGACCAATCAAAAGTGGATCGTGTATAACGGCGACTGTGGGAGAGCAGTCGTCGTCGGAATATCCATAGCGATTAATGATACTCGCATTACTAAAAACATCCCATTACTCAAACGGTTAATAATAATAATAATAATAAAAATCAGCAGCAGCATATCGTCGGAATGACGTGTTGCCTGCAGTATGTAACATTAAGGCACAATGCAGTATGGCATTGTAGATGATTCAAAGGAGAGCGGTGGGGCTGGTAGATATTTACATGTCAAATGTATGCAGTGCAGGCCGAGACATCTACAGCACGGTACAGCAAGTGTTGTGTTGCTGGTGTGATGCCAAAGCTATGACCTTTGACATGTGTTCACTACCAGCACACTGTGACTGTCAACAGCCGTTTCTGCAGAGACATCTCTCAATTAATATTTAGAGCACAAAGGCAATGTTGTTGTTTTTTTTGTGACAGATTAAACAAAATGAAGCAACCTATTTTTTCTTTTCATAACACAACTTTTATAATGTGAATTTGAGTGTTCTTGGGATCAGAAATAGAACGATAAATCTCTCTTTTTCTCTATTGCAGACATATTGATACCAGAGTGTATGTCAGCTGAAATTGCAATACAGAAAAAGCCCAAGTGTGTTTCAGGTTATTTAAAACCAGTGTCAACATTTCATGGCTTGTCTACCAGAGGGCACTGAGAAGTTTATTCTTCATTTGTAAAAAGTCCTGCTCAGTACGTGTTGAGGTAACAATTTACAGGAAAAAAAGTTAATTTAAGAAGTTCTAAGCACAGATGTTTGTTTATGTTGTGTTAATGAAAAATAAAGACCGTTGAACTATATATTATTATCAGATTTCTTTTACTCTCACCCCGGTGGCAGGCTAAGAAATCCAGTATGGGTCGGGCTATACTTGTGGTATTCTATCTTGATGAGTTAAGTACTATATGTGGAGATTTTTTGTGCCACCTCACCTCTATTCCCAGTGCAGACACAAATAGAAGAGCTCATCTTTAATTGTGTGGCATTATGTTAAGTTGAGAATAACACTGAAGTGCACTTTAGTTAATAGTTCAAAGGGTTACTAGGATGTGTAGCTCAAAATACGGCAAAGAAACATCTCAGGTAAGGGCAATCTAAGCACAAGAGGAAATGATTACAAGAGTGCTCGATGTGAAATGTCAGGCGATATTTGGGGAATTGCAGCAGAAGGAGAAAAGACAGTTTAACAGTCTGCCTCCAAAAAGCTTTCCTAAGTCCTTATTTGCTTTGTTGTCTCAGTCTTTCTGTGTTGCGTATGCACTTTCAGTTGACTCCATCTTTCAGCGTGGGTTATATACTGAATAATAAAGGCCTGGTATCTAGTATTAGGATTCTCTGTCACACTGGCACTTGACAAAAAATTGATCTCATATTGAATGACCGCAAAATGTCAGACTGCAAGAGGTGTCAGTGGCAGGGATGGACATAACACATATCAGGCATTTGAAGGTCATTAATACTGCGTGGCCATCGGAAATAGGTCATGAGATCAATAACAACAAACTCTACTCCTATTTACATATGTGGTTTTGATCAAGCCTGCGTTGTTTTAAATACTCTTTCTAATGTCCTTTTATTAGATTGAGTCTTAATCCTCTATAACCAACAAATCAATATTTGTTCCATTTTTCCTGAGTTCTTCTTAGCTTTTATGATGATGGGAGGTTTTCTGTGCTGATCTGTTAACACCCAAAGTCTGGACATGCCATGTGACCTTCTACCTTGCACTTATCAGGTGGGGATATTTAATGGTGTTGGTCCTTAAGCCTATCAACTAGAACTGTGGCCTTGCTCTGCTGTGACTGACAAATGGGGAGAGGGTAGTCGTGAATGAAGGACACAGAAATGGTGGTGAGAATGTGAAGAGCTGTTTCTGTGGGTGGTTTGGGCTGTTTATCACTGCTTTTTCTAGCAGGAAGACACAGCAACAGATGTCCCTACTTCCATGCTGTGCTGTGAGGAATACTGAAGTCCAACCCCATACTGTAGATCTGACTCTATAGGAGAAGCCACCCGAGGGCGTCCTGCCTGGTGGCCTACGCCTGTTCCTGGTTTGAGTCCAACTGTGGACCTTTTGTTACATATCACCTCTCCTCTCTCTCCTCATTTCCAGTCTAATCTCTAAGATCCTCTATAAGAATACAATCACCCTCTGTCAGGGTGTCAGAATTAGGGAGTTTATAATCTTTCTTTGGAATTTCATTTGGGTACTGCCAGGATTGTTCATTGTTTGAAATCACCAATTTGATCTTGATCTTTTCTGCCTTTTATTTGAAAGCATGGCAGTATAGAGAGACAAACACAAGAGAGAGGGGCTGACACGTGACCAAGGGAATGTTCCTGGCAGGAATGAAACTTTCAGGTTTATGTGTGGGCAGATGTTTTGTCCCTCGAAAAAGCATGCTGGCTGTAGCTGCCTGCTGTGCAGTCCGCTAGGGATGGGATTCAGGGTTTCTTATTTTCAAGGGCATCAGTGGAATACAACAAAATGACAACAAATGGCAGTGTGCGCAAATACTGGTCAAAAGATTTCACATAGGTCCACCAAGCTAGTGTAAAACACAACAGTTCGTTTTGTTTACCATTGTGTCACTGTTATTTTACTGGGCTTCCTATTCATGCGACAGGTTGGAGCACCACTGCTTTCTTTTTTCTTTTTTAGATCTAATTAAGTTTGATTGTCCCACGTAGTGTTTCAGACCTGTTGTCATGTCATCATGTAAATCCTGTGGCACCTTGTTCAATATTCATCTTTCTCACCGCTGACATTCGTTGCCATGACCATGTGTTAACAGTGGCAACAGCAAGAAGAGGTGATAATTCTCTGCTAATAATTAATTTCGGATGAGAGCTGAAGGTGAGGAGACAAGACAACAATGAGAACTGACAGCGAGTGATAAGTAAAGCCTGAACTGCAAAATACAGAATTGGCAGTAAAAGGTGGGGAGAATGGAGAAAAAAGAACAGCTTTGGCTTCATTTGATTGTCAGTAAGTGACAAGTGTGAAAATTCTTCTAGTAATTTTCCAAAAGTTGAATACTAAAGCCATATGAACTATTAGTTTGAATCTGACTGCTCTTAACAATGGAGGCACCCTACTCCAGGGTTTTGATAAGTGGCTCAGCGCTGTTCCAGTTCCCCTAAATGCTTTCCCCGACATCTAGTGGGGGGAATCTAGGCTAATACTGCTCCATATTGAATCTGTGTCTCTGCCCCCAGAGAGCAAATGCACTTTTAGCAGCCTTTATTGTGCCAAGATTCCCTTCCCCTGCCATGGTCCTGCAGAGTTTGTCCCAAGTTACTTTACAGCTGTATGTTGGCCTTTGTCTAAAACAGGTCCCTTTCCTACAAAATGTCACTTTTTTCCCCAAGAGAAAACTCCTCTGCGTGGAGACAGTGCAGACATTTGTCTGGTCCCATGCATATGTAGTAAGATTTTTAAAGCTTTTAGCCAAGTGCATGCATTATTTGTACAGATATTCCAGTATAAAAGCTACATTTCAGATGCAGATCCCTCGTGGCCTAGATATAACTGCTATATTGTTAGCTGTTCTTTAATATGACACCAGCATTATACCACCATAAAATGTATTTTGTGTTGGTACCACACTAATTTGGGGAAGGGGCTTTCCGTTTTCTTTATAGAAGAGTAACACAAACATTTACTTTTTTAAAACCTCTAAAACCATATTTATAATTATGATATTTATAAAAATCCTAAAGGGCAGTCTTTATATAAAATCTTTAGCTTAATAGTATATCACCAGTGTTGTTCTGCTGTGTGGGCCTGTATTCTCTGCTACTTGTACACTCTTCAACACTTTTTCAAGTGGGGTCCCATGTGACAAACCTGTATGTGGTAGTTTATTTATTTTAATATTCCAAGAAATAAGATAATTTGTTGGATATTGAAGTTGAAAGTGCAGACATTTGTTTTCCATCTCCGTGGTGTATGTCAATTTCCTGTCATAACTTTGTTTGTGTCTTTATTATCTAATTGGGGCAAAAAAAAATCTGAACCTCACAGTTCCTCGTTCTTTGTGTGTGTTTTGTTTACCATATCCAGCACACACAAATTTGGGGTTTGCGACTGACATTCTGACCTCTTGACGTTTGTTCCTAGGCTGCTGGGTAGCCGGTGTGTGTATTTATAGACCTGGTTTAACACCATAGATCCACTGCTCTTCTTTTTACAGAGGCAGTGGCAGAGCATTCTCATTGTAGCTAGCGCCTCTGCAATCAATATCCACCTCTCACTTATTTCGAGTTTAATGTATGGAGCTGCTGCTTCAAAGTTTTACTTTGTGAAAATTGTAGGTACAGTTTGTAAAACTTAACACAAAAAAAATATCACAACGGCAAATACCACAACACCATGCAATGATCACATGTTTTGTGTACATGGAATACAAACAATATTGTGTTATTAGGTAATAAGAGAGCAGTCAGGCGAGGGTTGATGCTTCCTGCCTGTGCTATGCTAATTTGTAATGTTTTTGTTTTGTTGTACTCTTATGCAGTAATTATGGCAAATTAGCTACAGTACAAGTATTAGATAGTGGCACATATATGTCCTTGTCACTATCTACATTTGTTTAAAGCAGTTTCAGGCCTTGCACAGGGACTTCGTCCAGTCCCTGAAAATGATTGGCACTGTGCTCACCCCATGTCAAATGCTGATAATCTGCTGCAGTCTCGAGGGATAAGCTGCGGAGTCTGTGTTGCGTTTACAGTAGGGTTGTTGTAGGTTTCTGACAGCCTTTTATTACGTTGAGTGTTTTATTATGAAAGCTGTGCTGCTGAGAGGCTTGATTACGTCATGGTTTTAACATCAGCCTGTTAAAGCCCTCTTTGGAGGGTCATCGTGGTGCTCTGTGTAGACCGTGTCAGATTGGCTTTGGCATCCGCCTGCTCATGTTTTTATGTCATGGCATTTCACTGGCTACAGAGAAATCAGTTAATGTGTCACAACTTTGTTGCTTTAGAAAATTATTACCCGTGTGTGTGTGTGTGTGTGTGTGTGTGTGTGTGTGTGTGTGTGTGTGTGTGTGTGTGTGTGTGTGTGTGTGTGTG
>JAVQJD010098524.1:0-22228 GCA_036023655.1 Nannoperca australis | reverse complement strand
TGCCCCCCCCCCCAAAAAGGGCAAAAAAGCTATTTACCTACATTTTATTGGGATATAGTCAGAAATGTGTAATTTGAGTGAACAGGCTCTAACATTATAACTAATAAGTACATATAACTTGATCACAATATTTTACATTTCTGAAGCATGCAATTCAAATATCCATAATAAAAGCTTGTGCAGGAGAAGCAGGGAGCTAAGAGCTTATACAAAGACCTCTCCTACAGTTCATGTAAACACCTTGACTAACCTGTTATCTCAGTCTGGTTGTTTACAGTGGTAGAGTTATTGGTGTACATGTAAACATGCTCACTGTGTGTGTAACCCAGAGGCTGTATGTGACCCTTCTGTCCAGGTTGAGTCATCGTTTCTGGGGGACCATGTTTACTTGTTCAGGCCCTCAAGCTTATTGTCTGGAGCTCTCTCTGCCTCTTCTACACGTGCACAATCGCATGCCTGCTTACACAGACAGTACACCTTTGCACGTGTTGATGCGATTGTACATGCGCTCTCACACACGCAAACTAATTATTTCGCTTTGGTCCTCTGCTCATTGTCTCCTTTCCTTAATCCAGCCATAGGAGGCAAGCACAGACGCCGATCTCACTTTTGATGTCTCGGAGAGAGAAGAAAACCCTTTCCTACCAGCCTCCATCAAATGAGCATAGAACTTGCATTAGGTGTAGTTAGCGACATGCTGCGTCTGCCTGCATTTGTGTGAGAGTCGTGTCACAAAGGGTGAGAGACGGAGCGTGCCTGAATGTAAGAGACTATGCATGTGCGTGTGTGTGGAGTGACGGGATCCAGAACAAACATATCAGTAGAAGAAAAGAAAGAAGAAGAAGAGGAACAGGAGGAAGTAGAAGAAGGAGGCAGGTGTCTTGGGGATGACAGGGCACACGAGAGAAGCGTCAGTTTGGGAAGTGGAATCAGGTTGAAAGCGGGGAAAAAAACAGCGCAGCCAATTCTTAGCGTAATTTCCTGTGATTTCAAAGTTGGCAGACGGAGAGGAAAAGGAATTTGAAGGAAACATTAGTGTTTGATGTGAAAAGAGGGGAGGGGTGATGGAGTGGGAGAAAGAGCAGGAGTAAAAAAAAAAGATATCCTGGGAATTGAAAGAGTGAAAGAGAAAAAGGAATGTGTGTGTGTGTGTGTGTGTGTGTGGAGGGGGGTGAATGTGTCAATGACTCAGGCAGAAGCCATTACCAGTGTTGGCTGTTTGTTCCTTGCACACTGGGCCGACTTAATAGAAGCCAAGCATTTAAAGTCAAGTGGAAATGTTGCGACCCAGTTCTTAAGTCCATACAAACCTCAAGACCCCTTTAAAAGCCTACCGTCCTTCGTGGCTTTGTATACCTTATATCAAGTCACAATCTCTGTTAAGATGATTTTTATTATTAATCTTTATTCAGTTAGGATCAGTGGGCAAAGAAAAAAAACCACATCTCTATTCTTTAAAATGCCTTTAAAAAACAAAATATTCCTTTCAACTGGGCAGAGGCTGTGGACAGGACTAAATCAGTAACATTTCAAGATGGCTCTTCTCCTTTGTTTTCATTCACTTCATTTGTTTCATTTATGCAATCCATCAACATGTGAACAGCTGAAACCACTAAACTAAAACCATTGTCAAGCAATTGTACTATGTGTTGAATTGTGTAAAAAATGTGTGGACATTCTTTAATTTAAATTAAATTGTTATAATAAGAATTCAAAATGCTTATATTTGTCTTGTGGTATGGCAACTGACAAGGCCTTTTTCACAAGTTACTTTGACATGTCACAGTAGGAAAAGCACATGTATAAATATAATATATATACTTTTTATTAACGATGGCTGAATTCCATTTAGCTGCTTCAGATTCAGGGGTTGGCTCACTGTCACGGCGTACTGGGACATTTGAACAGGCTCTGTCATCGTTAACGTCCTTAGTAACACCTGTGCTTCACCCACTATGACAAGTCAAAATGTCAAAATGTAAAAAAGGCCTGCCACAGATAATTCTGTGATCCATAAGCACGAATATCAATTAGGATTTCTGGCTGCAACATTCAGATTCACACTGCCCTCTAGTTTAGTGTTTTTAATTGTAAATAACTAAATAGATATTAACTGGCAAATTCTCAGGTCCTGATGGGATTTTTAATGAGTGCTTTATTAAAGGCTGCTAATGTTGAAAGGTCAGTTTAACCTAAAACACACAGAGCGCTCTAAGATCAATTGTGAGGCAAATATTCCGTTTTTCATATCGTATATCCACGGGTGCCTGAGGCTTGTGATCGAGATCTAGGCCAATCTGAACTGAGGACATAACTACTGTTATAATTGCTTTTGGATTGTATGCCTCCTCTCCTAATGGTGTACTGTACGTCTGTTTCTTTTGTCAATATGCTGATAACAGAAAGAAAGACAGAGAAAAGGAGGGGGGGTGGGGGGGTGAAGTCAGCGGAAGAGAGCAACTGTGGGCGCTGGGGGGGGGGAACCGTGGCATTCACGACGGCATTTTTCACCCTCAACTTATTTTCCAACCTTGACTCCATTCCTTTGCTTTACTTTCACCATCTTACCATGAAGATGTCTTCAACCCACCCCCCTTTTAACTAACTTCATGATACAAATCTTAACACAAGGATCGCCCAACCACCAGATTCCACTGTCACTCCCAAATAGGCCTGTTTCACAGCACGCTGTCGTAGTAGGAAAAGCACAGGTGTTACTAAAAACATTATCAATGGCTCTGTTCTATTCAAGTGTCTCAGGCAGCCATGGCAGTGTGACAGTGAGCCAGCATGCACAATAGCAGGACTCTGAAACTGAAGCAGCTAAATGGAATTCACCCATTGTTCATTTTATTATTTACACCTGTGCTTTTCTTACTGTGACAATAGACTTATTGATTGAAAGGTCTCTCAATAGCCAACAGAGACAATGAGTAAGTAAACATTAGGTTACATTCATAATGTTAGTTAACATTTGAGAAATACACAAAATGCAGATAATTAAAACTAAATGTGTGAGTATACTTTACATGGCCGGAAACTTGTTCTTGGGCTTTTAAGTCTCCATTAAAACTAAAAGTTGTAAAAGTCCTTGTCTGTCTAAACATCATCTTGTGGGCTATCGACTTTGGGGAGTTAGATGGGTAATTTACGACATCGATTGAGCCTGGGCAGGGGTGTTCCTCACCAGTGGGGAGAGCGAGGGCCACTTGGAAGCACTTAGGGGCCCCGGGTGCTGGGGTTGTCTCTGGGGTTAATGCAGCCAGCGCTGCCGGCTCTGACGGATGGCTGGGAAGCCCCAATAAATCAGCCCCTCTGCCGGGAAAGAGGGAGGGAGAGGAGGGGTGGGGGTTACAATGGGGACCACTCCAGCCTCGTCACGCCCCTCCCTTTCTGAAAGGCTCTTGAAAGATCGAAGGCCGTCTGTTCAGAGTACACATCTCAACCATGCAGATACACCCCCCCACAACACACACTTCTTCTATCTCCTCCACAACTCCAGACCTGCTCTTCATGCCAGCCCATGGGACACTGGGCGTTTTCACCTCACAATTAAAAAAGACATTAGGAGAGGGGGGGTGGGTTAAAGGAGGAGAGAGGAAAGGATTGAAAGAAAGGAGGACAACGATATGGAAAGGCTGATTAATTAAGGGTTCTTCTCTGGCTACAGAATATATGAAGTTTCAGGATCAATTAATTAGCAAGCTAGCCTACGCACGTCAATGGCTCTAATAGCCTGCTCTCATTTGTAACTTTTATTACCCTGCTGCTGTGGAGTGGCTCTCAGCCAATCAGACACCACGTGGAGACGATGCTACGTGCCCATTAACTGGTAAAGGGGGGGGGGGGGGGAGACCCCTCCCATTTCACAGACCAGTTGAAGTGATGCTATCAGTTATATCAATGTAAAGTGTGCATAATGCTCACAGAGACACAGAACGGGGATGTGTATAA
The DNA here is from genome assembly GCA_036023655.1 of Nannoperca australis. Classification (NCBI taxonomy): domain Eukaryota; kingdom Metazoa; phylum Chordata; class Actinopteri; order Centrarchiformes; family Percichthyidae; genus Nannoperca; species Nannoperca australis. The sequence continues at coordinate 18,274 of JAVQJD010098524.1, read as the reverse complement.
GTAAATTGTTTGTCCTCTCAGGACAAGCAGGGCTTACACATAATATATAAAACTAAATTGTGATATGATATGACCCAGTGGATTATACTTTTTAAATGTGAGCAATTAGTTAAATTACAAACCCAGCTGTCAGTTTTTTCTTGCTGTTGCATTAGCTGTATGAGCTGCAGACTCCATCATTCTCACTCAGGCAGGTGAAGTGATGTTGAAATTTAATATGATTTAGTGTTGAATGCAGGCAAGTGGTGTAAAACGTCACAAACAGAGTGTTTTTGAAACATCCAGGCTCGGCGCGCTGTGTCTGCAGCGCTCTATATGTGCCTATTGATAAGATAAAAGAGCCGATAGATGAAAGTGAAATGAAACGGAGGGTGCGAGGAAGAGAGAGGAGAGGAAAGGGATGCTTTACGTCTTCGCCGAGTTACTGGGGATTAGTAGCCGCTCTAATTGGCTCACTGAGAATTCATCTCAGTTTCCTTCCAGATTAGAGATAGATTTTTGCACAGGTCAAGTCTGCTCCGGTGTCTCTATTTCTGGGCTTCATTTGTAAAGCGGAGAAGTGAAGAGACGCGACACGCCGTCAACATTTGAAAACAGATCTGAGGAGGCACAGATTGGCATGATGAAGGTTTTAGCTAGATTCAGCCTCTGTGTATTGCTCACATCCATCCATTTGGTGTTAGACTGGTATGAGACGAGAGCTGAAGAGAGCGCAGCTGTATAGACTGTAGAGTGTAACTTCAAAGTACATCCAACAGACTGTATTGACTTCAATATATTTCAATCTGAATGTTAAGATTGCCCCCACCCTTTTGCAACATCTTTTCAGATAAGTGCTGAATACAGAACAATACATACGGTAAATAAATACAAGTCTTTATAAAATGTAATTACTTAAATAAAATGCTGTAAACATATTGTAGCCTTTAAATATTTTAGATTCCATTATACTGCCTCAGGAGAATCATCATTAGCTAGTAGATTAGTATTAACCAAACATCATGAACACTCTTGTGTTGCATTCAGGCAACTATTTTCCGTTTCAGAGAAAGGGGACAGACACAGAGCGAGAGCATTTAAGTGTAAAAACGGAATCTTATTTTCAGGCCAAAACTGTTTTAAGTTTCAAGTTCTTTTGGGTCAATATGGCAACTTGGTGCTGTGGATGTTATGTGTCTCCTTGTGATCTCTTATTTGAGTGAGACCTGATACAATTGACTTTACAATAAATAAACATGAGTTTATTTTACACCCAGTTGTTATTCATTGATATAAATGAGGTGGACAAAATTATAGAAAGTATTGTATCTTGAAGGTAGGATTTATTGCATAAATGTTGTATTAGACTTCATTGATTTCAGTGAGGTGTGCTTAAAAAACTGGCAACTGATTGTAAAAATTTAACCGGAACAAATCTAAACATTGCCAAAGTGATTCTCAGATTGTCATATAGGCCTGTTATCTTTTTGAGCTAAGAGGTCACTAACAGCTACAGAGCCGCTGGTAGGATACAGAGGCTTGCGCATGAGCACTTCAGCATGGATTCAGCAAGGTGTTGACGCAAGGAAGGCAAAGTATAGTTAAGTGGTAGTGTCTGAGGTGCTGATCCTTCCAAAGGTGTCATGGACAACACAGGCCTACCTGTCTGTAACCCTTTTACCACGTCATCATCACATCACCAACACCTGATTCTTCTCTAACACACCGCGCAGTATCCACACTGACCTGAAGGATCTCCACAATCCATTGTGTCGCTGTCATTTTAACACAGCAGCACCTCAAAGCATCAGAATCCAAGAAAGACAGCCTCGCAGCAGGGGGTGTAAAATACGAGTATAATCTCCTGTGCTGATGTCGACCGCTAATGGTGAATGAGCGTGTTTCAACTAGCAGCGCCTCTCCCTCCCTCCCTCCTTCCCTTCCTCCTTCCTCTCTTTTCAGATGTAATTGACATGACTCCTACACAAGTTCGAGCCTGTCATCACAGCGAGTGGTGAAAAATGAGCCTAGCCGCCGCGTGCCGAAATGGTTGATCTGAGAGACCTTTTAGGGCTATTTTGTGCTGAATTGTGATGTTTACATGTGTCGCAAGCCTTCTTTCCTTCTTCTCCCCTTTGTAATATAATGATGATTATGTTCGATCTGTCAAGACTGAATTGAGTTTGAGTTAGATTTTGTATTTCCTCACTAAATTTCCAATATGAAGAATGAGAAATTCTGCGTTAAGAAGCATTTCAGCTGTCTCTCACACTCTCTTTGGGAAAGCCTGCTATAACTCCTTCAGTATCAGCAACTGGACTCTTTTCCCTCCCTCTCTCATTCAGATCCATTTTTTCATTTTTTTTTCTTTCCCTCTTTCTCAATTTCCCCTCTCTCTTCTGTCTTTCTTGGCCACAGATTGGGGTCAGGAGTTTAGTAGGGGAAAAACATTTGGAGCCGGTGGCACGGGGCCCAGAGGCTCTCGTGAAAAAAAGAAAAAAAAATTGCTGTTCACACACACATTACAGAGAGCATTAACCTGCCCTGCTCTGCCTCTCCAAATGTCTCCATTACGGCTCTGCTTGGAACAACACAGGCACCGCTAGTCACAGCCAGCCATCAATTGATGTGAGCAGAAACAGAGAATTAGAGGGAGAGGAAAATAAAGAAAGACAGACAAGGGGCAGAGATCAACATTTGGCAGTCTTCAGAAAGGGATCCGAGAGGAAAATATAGAAAAACACATTTGTGTGCATATCAGTTGAAATCTACACTACCTGCTCGCTTTCTCTCACCGTCAGTGCAATGTTGATGTTATCACCAGGTCGATAAGTCACAATCTTTGAATAGACAGGCTTCTGTTTTCATATGGGAGTAAAGATCTGCGGTATATGAAGTTCACCATGCTTTATACAAAAATAAGAAAAACAGTAGATTCATCTGCAGTATCATTTTTCTGTGTCACCTGAATGTGACTGAATTTCTATATTTTTACATTTAGTCTTGGCTTTATGTGTAGTGTCTAGGTTCAGGTTACTGGCATGTCACAATTGAGAGTCCTGTATATATCACTCTTTCCGTCCCTCACTCTTTCTCTCGCTCCTCCAAGGGCAGCTCATTCCTCGAGGTGTCAAGGGCCTCCCGAATGTATGAGGTGGGGGAGGAGCGAGAGAGAGAAAGAGATCAAAGAGTGGTACAGAGCAATTGGAGTGCGCCTTCACCTTGGGGAGGAGAGACGCGAGGACGATGACGAGTACAGTGATGCATCCCCTCTTCCTTCCCTTATGTTTAATCATGAGCCTGTTGATGCTGATCCTTGCCACCGACGCCTCACATTTCATTAAGGGACTCACCTTCGCCTGCAATGCACAAACCAGCGATGGCGTTCCCATCTCATTCTACAAGAGATGAGTGCATGTGGTATTGGCTACGAGCGGCTGATCGTATCAGCACACAGAGCTGAAGAAGCTGGTTGATTTGTTTTTGTCCTGAGTGTAATGATAACCTCTTGTCGGCTATGCCAGCTCAGCTCAGGTGTGAAAGAACTGTGTTTCTTTAGATGTCAACTTTGTATGCTACAAAACAATGAGAGTGGATATATACACTGTATATCTCCAGGGACAGACTTAGGCAACAGCGCACAAGTCTGTATTGTCAGACTAAGTGTGTGATAGTGACACATGCTAAATTAGAAAGCTTATTGTGGTATTATAACTCATTTTCTACGATTGTCTAAGACACACCTGGAAGAGTCGAGCAAAAGAAAAAGTTGAACATCCACACAATGTCAGCACTGAGTTTAATGGAGATGCAATGTTTTGGCCATGGATTGTCATCAGGCGTCATATTCACAATATGAAATGTCAGTATGTTTACACTCATGCCTCAGGCTGCAACAATTAATCAAAAGGGAAGCTAAATCTCAAACACCATTGACAATAACTGATGGAAAACATTATTAAAATGAGACAAATAGTATACATCAAGACCCACAGAATACAAAGGAAACTTGTTTGAAACCTTTGAAAAAGTTTTTTCCCCCTATAATAATACAAAACCAAAAGTTAATGAAAATATCACCAAGGATACATTCACTGTCACTGTTCTTTTTACAGTGAGTAGATCAATTCTTAACATTATCTAAAGAAATCACTCTAACAGGAACATTCAATGGTACATTTTATTTCCCCAACCTATCCTGGAAATGTGCAGTATCGATTTTTTAAATCTTTGTCCACTTTAGTTTTATAATAAGAGGCAAGAAAACAATAATCACCTCCTGGCCAGAAATTCCCAGCTTCAGATCATCACCAGCGTGTTATTGTTTGACAGCTCTCTCAACAAAATGAATGGAAATTTGGTTTTACAGTTCTGAGGCCTTCTGCTGAAGGAGTGAAAACATAACAAGCAGTACATGACATACAGTACATGTTGCCCATGAAGGAAACTTTTGAACTTTTTTTGGGAATAAAGAAAACCGTTCTTGTTTTAGAACGTTCACCATACAGAACATCACTAAGTTTAAACCTGTGAAAGGTTTCATCAGCACTGTGTCAGATGTTGATGTCAGAATCTATGTCATTATAGAAGACATTATACTCCAGAAGTTAATTTACAACATTAAATCCCTCCTAACTTTTCTAACAAAAGACTACACTTATTTCTTGTAAGTTGTAACTATTTTAAAAACCATGTTTTTCTTTTCTTTTTTTTTACAGGCAGATATTTTAAGGTGTGATAGATCAGACAGCGAGAGAAAAAGGAAATATGCAGGTCAACTGAAAAATGTTACAGTTGGATAATTTGAATGTTTCAGCCACTTATGGCAAATAAGCTTTAGAAAAATAGATGAGGCGACTGCCACAGTTGTCAGAGTTATTTTGATGCAGGTATACTTTTTTTCTTTTGAGTGACAGATCTGTCAACACTGCAATTTCTCCCTTACTGTTTCCCTGCTGTGCTCCCTCGCTGAAATTTCCTTTGATTATCTGCCTTTAAGTTAGGTTTTAGATGTACTGAACTGCTGCAGAGTCTGAACAAGAGTCCTCTGAAAAAAAAATCCTCTGTTGCATTTTGCACTCTGTTTACAAATGTAATTATTTTAATGTAGCTTTTGCATATTTACATACATCCCTCCAGTGATGCTGCGATTAACCCATGTGAGTATAAATCTCTTTTAAAAGAGCAGCTGTCTGTCAGTAGGTAAAGTAGCTAAGCCTACAGTTATTTGTTTTTATATTCAAATCTCTTTGCCTCTTCCTGCCCCTAAAGCACATAACGTGATGGCACCTCAAAATTGCCAGAGGGCTGTTGAAGAAGACTTATTTGCCATTTGGAAAACATACTGAAGAAAAATGGCTGGTTGGAACAAACACAGCTAACTTGCTACAAAAAGTTTTTGATCAATATCTATCCTTCTGTGATTAAGTCCAAGTAATAAAATATATATTCAGCATGGTGCCAAGTTACTTAATGAAAGTTGGACAGGGTTATATATAAAAATGTCAGTTTGAAACGATGACATTGGGCTTTTAGTGTAATGTATGCTAATGTTAGCAAAGCAGGTATAAGGCAGTTACTTTGCAGGATATAAATATAATATAGTGCAAACTGTGTGTTCCATCATTTCTTTTCATCAGTGTGTCCCTACAATCATTGCTGGGATGTTGGATTATTTGTTAGTGTTATTATCAGCTGCCTGTCTGGTCATTTCCATCTGTAGATCAGGGGTGTCAAACTGTTCTCAGACAGACCAGAGACACCAGGGACACCAGAGTAGTGTTCAACACTGTACTTTTAAGCAGGTTTTGAGTATGTTCACAATGAAAATGAGACATAAGTATGTATACTCAAACCTGTCAGTATGCATACTAACTCAAACACCTTCGGAAAAAAAGGAATCTTTGGAGAAAAAAAATGTTTTGTCTTTGATTAACATCAATAGGTTCAAGATAAATAAAAATGGTAAAGTATGTAGATTTCTATACATATATTTGCTGCTAAAACAAATACATACAACATAGTATATGGCATATACTAAATACAAATCTTTATAGTATACTGTTTGTTGCAGTGATTGAATCAACAAACCTTATTGTTTTATACGACCTAAAATTAGACAATATGTACACTGCTGGACGTGAATCAAACTGTGACTTAATAAAAGCAGATGGTTTTCAAATATTTTATATTTTGTTTTTCTTGAGCTGTGTCACCACCTTCAGCTATTTGTTCAGTCCTCATCCTTTGTGTATTGCACTGTAGAACAATAAAGAGCATCAACACTGGTCTCAAAGGTAAAAAAAAAAACTGGAAATGGAAAAGGTGTTTTTTAGTAAGCGCTACTGACTTTTTTAAGTATACACAGGTTTTTCACGTTTCTTCTTGCAACGAGTCTGCAGCATATTTCTCATTGTTGGCCTTCAGAACTCGAACTACTGCTGCTGTTCTATCCTAGCTCCCTATTGCTAATGAATTAATTACATTCACCTGGTGCTCCTCGTGCCACTCTGAGCAGCAGGATCTATAGTATCTGCCTGTCTATCCGCCCCCTCAAATTATGTGAGTATAAAAGAACTTAAAGCACAGCTGAAGCTCTTTCACGTTTTCTTCCTCTCTCCATTCGTCTTCATCATTATTTCACATTACCCCCATCCCTCCTCTAAGGCTCTCCTTCCCTCCTTCCTCTGCCTCTCTTCTATACTTGTCTGTGTCGCCCCTCTCCACATATCTCTCTGTCTGCATCATTGTCTCTATCTGTCTCTCTCTGTCTTTATCGTGTGAAACATCACTTTATCCATCCCTTTAAGTATCTCAGTCTGTAACACCCTTCCTCTATCTCACTTCTGCCTATCTCTCCATCTCTGTCTCTCTAAACATCTTCCTTTGCCACCGTCTCTGTATCTCCTCACATATCTGTATCATGCTTTATGTGGATTCTCTTCTGTTTGACTCTTTGTCAGCTCATCTGACTCTTTATTACTTGCAACCCTTTCTCTCTTTCTTTTTTTTATTTGCCGCACGTCTTTGGTCTATTGTGGCCAACTAGCATGACAGCATGCTAATGCTAATGTGATGTCTGTGTATGCCTGTCATGCCTCTCAGTGTGTGTGTGTGTGTGTGTGTGTGTGTGTGTGTTTAAGGGTCGGGGTGGTGGCTCTGCTTAGCGCTCTGGTTGGCTGAGCCCATCTGTCACTCAAAATGGGCGACCTGTGGTCCTGGTTGCCAGCCAGCCGTATCGCCACTCTGACAGAATTATGAAAATTCCTGTCTATTGCTCATTGGCCCAATTGAATTACAAGCAGTGCCTTGTTCCGTGGAGGGTTTTTAAACGGCTGATTTAAGGCACACACATGTGCACACACACACCCAAACACCACTGCCTTGGATGAGAGTTAGGCTGGCTATTTATTCCCCCTATTTGCAGAGCAGGAAGATATTGTCTGCCTCTTCATATGACTCTTGTTTTGATAGATTTTTGATTGAGTTCTTCTCAGTGTTTGTGTCTTTGTATCTTAATATGCCGCCAAGGCTTTTGTTTTCATCACACTGTTTCTGCAGTTTATGGTGAATTATTTGCTTCGCAGGACGCCTATTCTGCACCATTTCTCCCTACAGCACTTCACATCTGTTGCCATTTCATTACAGACATTTATTTGACACCGTGTGGCTGCCAAGACACTCTGGATAAATCATACTGTTATGTTGTCTGCTTCCACACACCTGAGTGGAAGGAAAAGGCAGCAGTTCCAGCAGTTATTTTTATTGGTATAAGGAACAGCACAACAAGTTGGTTCATCACTAAGCATATTCACCATCAAAGAGAATCAGGTTTCAGTGAACTGGTGTGTACTCAGTAGGTAAAGTACATTCATACAGTCGCCCTCAGCGATCAAACAGAAGCTGCATTTGAATGATGTCTTCCCTCCCAAAGCCACTATGACAGGTTGCCACTTGCCTGCTGTCTCTGTGCGTATTTGACTGACTGAATGGCTGTACTTCTGTCTTGTCTCAATGTCTGTCTCTTCTGCTTGCTTACCTGATTGCCTGTCTAGCCACTTGCATATCTGCCATTCTCTCTTGTTGAATACACTTAAAGCGGACGTTCTTTAAAGGTCCCCTGTAAAGGTTCATTTCTGAAAAAGTAGTTACAGGCAGCCTGAAAAGGAGCTAGCTGTCAACAATGAGAAGAAAAGTATAAACCATAGTTCAGGGCTGCATTTACAGTAACCATCTTTGGCTATCTCATGTTTTAGAAGAATTTAAATAAGGGATCTGTAGCATTCCAGTGTAAAATCAGACCATTCAGACATACTGTAAGTACTGTGTGCATCTGCTGATGGTTAATGAACAATTGCCAAATCGCCTTAATGTCCCTCAAACCTTTATGGCAGAGAGAGTAATGTTGTTAAAAGTACCCATCATGTTGTTATGAAAGATGGCAATGAATGGATGAACCCATTCTGATTCATCCATTCATGGCAATTATGGCCTTTTTAGTTTTTAGTTTAGTGCTGATTTGTGAGCTTCATTTGTTTGCTATTGACAGTGTGATTGTGTGTTGTAGGTAACCAAGAGGATGATGCATTGCGTGTTCTGATAATGGTATGATGATGCTAACTGTTAATGTAATGGGTGTGCAAATGGAGCTACTGTTGCCAGCACTTGTTTACGTAGCGGCACATAAACAACAAGGTCTCACTCCTGCACAGACAAGGTTTCTGTGTTTCTGCGGTTACACGCGGTTACAGGGAGCTATCAACGCATGGGAAGACCTAATCATGACAAGTGATCATCAGAAAAGAAACTTTGTTTATGATGCCTTATCAATCACACTGAACTGTCACCTCATACCTTTGGATTGAACAAATGAACCATTGCTCATTGCCCAAAAAGTCGCCAGATTTGATGTCTGTCACACAAGTCACTATACTTGCTCTAATACACCTTTTTCACAGCAGACATTTTGGCCATAGCAGGAGAAACACATGTGTTACAGTATGAATGACATTAACAGTGGCTCTGTTCCATTTAGGGGTCCCAGTAAGCCATGCCAGTGAGCCACTACACAGTAAACTAAACTTAAAGGTATGCAGCCACAACATGTGTTGTGAAAAAGGTATATTGTAATAAGTAAAAGAAAAACATAAAGGTATGGACCTGGTTAATTCGCACATCAGTGTTACAGTGTTCCTGAATTTTACTTGAAAATCCAGGAAATATGAATCACATAACATGACATTATACACACACTTATTTTTACCCAAGCAGTGAGGGCCGTTATACTGATAGATAGCACCTATATGATTTTTTTTGAGAAGCACAAACCATTTAGCCCTTTCTTGTGTGTTTTGTCTTTCTCCCTGCCTACACCCATCTATCCCTCTATCTGTCACTGTCTGCCCATATCTATCTGTCATTGTATTTGTCTGAGAAAGGAACCCACCCACGGTTGTCTGGTCTCGATCTCCATGGCGACCTAATCCTCGCCAATCCCAGAACAGTAGTGTTCCAGTTGAGGCCCAGTGTGTTACACCGGCCTGTCATCACTGATCACTGGATAGAGTTGCTACTGTTTTATCAGAGCAGCTTTGATCCACATCTAATGACGTGCGCGTGAGAGACAGGGAGCAGTTGTTTGTCTTTCTTACTTTAACAGACCCCATACATACAGACAACTTGAATTCATGTGCATTCATTTGAGTACATTGGTATGTGAGTACTAGGTCTGTAAGTCTCTCTCTTTCTCTCTCTCTGTGTGTGTGTGTGTGTGTGTGTGTTGCCCTGACTGGCAGTAATGAATCCAGTGGTCCTGTTAGCATGAGCAGGGCCATGCTATTAACCTCTCTGCCAGCTAGACTGATCTCACCCTGTCTGTCTGCCTCATCGGCCTAATGACACTCTCACACTCTGAACACACACACACACACACACACAGACCTGTCCTTCCTAATCAAATTTCCATTGAAGAGAAAAGTATTCTACATTGTCCAATCATCTCTATTCAAAGAGTCAAAAAGCTTCTGCCACAGCCCGAGAGATTTCTTTTTTAGCACCCACTCAAAGAAAGTTACTCTTCAAAATGATTTCAAACGTATTAATCTCCACTTGCCCTCTGCAGCCAGATCAGATTTCAGTATATTTTACACCAGCCGTCAGTTTCAACAGGGCTTTTATGAGTGGCTTTTCTCACTCATAACAGTAACTGTAAAACTACAACTCTGAATGTGTGCTCTTTGCTTTTGATCTGACAAGACCGTGGTGTAGTTACGTCCCCTATAATACTATCATTTGAGATATAAATCACTCAGAGAGAGAGAGAGAGAGAGAGAGTTTTACTTTGCCATGCCTGCCAAATAAGATTTAAAGGGACATTTTAAAGTTTAGGTCTCGGGGCAAAGCCAGAGGTGGACTTTGAGCTTTGCACGCGCCCCAAATTACAGCCTGTGTGCTCGTTTAATGAGCTTGTGGCAGCGCTTCTGGTCGTCACTGAATAAAAAAGCAACATGACATGATGGGGAAAAAATACTACATGAAAAGTGCTGTCAAATTGCTTTACCAGCGGTCGTAAATGTACTTGGGCTTGTGTGTGTGCGCGTGTCTGTGTGAATGAGAGAACCCCAGCCTCCATAGGAAATCCTTAGAGGAGTCAGGAGCACCTGGCGCTGTCTGTAGTCATAACAAACGACAAGGAGGGATTTAGACTACATTTGTATTGGTGCCAGCTTGTTACACGCACTCCCTGTTCACATTCTCTCTCTTAACCACCGTGTAATGCAGTATCGGCACTTGGCGGGGCTTCGCCCTCGCGAGTTAGTTTTTTAACTGCGCTGCTCTGGAATGCCCCAGCTCATCCATGTGTCCCTCATTAGAGTTACGGCCTGGGACGGGCCAGCAGTAATATCCAACACACCTCATCCCATCTGTGAGCTGACCGAGACGGAGATAATGTAGACAGGAGGATGCATTTGGCAAGTCAGAGGACACAAAGTTAGAGGTTTCTGCTGTGTGAGTTCATTAGGCAGAGGACTGCTGGGAGACGGGTGTCAGCCTGGTCTGAGCTAAATTAAGAACTCTAGCTGAGGGACAATCAGATGAAGTGAGAAATGGATAGAGGCCAGTTTTCTGTAGGCCCATGTGGGTTTTTGTTTACATTTCCCAATCATTCCTAGAGGATGGTAGAAGTATGTCGCCTGGCACCTGACTGTGATATCCTAGTAATTACACCTGACAGCCTCTCTGCATTACTTTTAATTTGAAGTCAAATTTTTGCTTCAACCTCAACCCTGACCTTAATACCCCCCCTCTAACCGTTGTGTGATTGGTTGTTTCAGCAGGTGGTGCCATATGGTCAGCAGGGGATGGGGGGTTACAGCCAGCAGCAGCAGGCAGGGCAGCAGGGAACCCCTCCGTACTTCAGCCCCCCTCAGCAGACCCCTCCAGGCCCGACCCAGAGCCCCTACCTGCAGCCTCGACCACCGCAACAACAGGTACTGCATGCACACGCACGCATCAACTGATCACACACCCACTGTGCTGTTGACTGGGTGGAAAAATTGGCAAGAAAAGAAGACATTCAGCTGTAACCAAGCCTAAAGTCCCTTTTTAAATGCTGTGAGCAGAAACTGGAAATTATTACCATAACTCAATAAATACATATGAATAAATATATCAGTTACACATAGAAACGCAGATGTCACTTATCAGATGAAACATCCAGAATAAAATTTGAAATATCAGCAGGAAAGGGATTTCATCCAGATCTTTTTCCATGGGTTCCATCGTCTTAAGGGATAAAATGTGTGTGTGTGTGTGTGTGTGTAAATGTTAATGTGGTGTTTTAGTGGTCCAACGTGCCTGGTGTATGGGTTGCATTATTGCCTCCCATTATTCATGAGAGGTATTTTAGGTAAATCTCACTCTGTGTTTCTATACATTTTTTCAGTGCGCGCACGCACACACACACACACACACACACACACACACAAACTTTATAGAAACAGGACATTTGGATGTAATGTAAGTTCACAGATTGGACAGTCACAGTGTAGAAATATATTGTAAATGTTCTATGCACACATCCCCGCCTGTGCAAAACCAACTCTCATTACAACAAAGGGCCTGTTCCACAGTTATGGATCTAGACTTGTCCTGCCAAGTTTCAGCATGATGTTCTATAGAAGTTTTCCATTAGGAGGCTGGGTTCAAGCAGTTGTTTTGGAGCTGAGTGAAAGCTCCCCATGTGTTTCCCATCCACTCTGCAGCCAGAGGGATCTATCAGCCTGCGTGGAGTGACTCTGGCTAACAGCCCTGACCTGGATCAGAAAAGAGCAGAACCAAATGGAGCGGGGGAAAGACCAGTACAAGACGGGAGAGATTACAACAGAACTGGACAGGAAAGGAAAAATCAGACGGAACAGGGAGAAGACAGGACGAAGCAGAACAGGAAAAGACAGATGATTGAAGAAGGAATGCCCCCGAGCCATTCTGCGAGATCAGTGTCAGGGCTGATAAAGGCATGTGTTAGTCTATATTCAATGTTTTGTTTGTTGTAATTCTGGCTTTGGATACACCGCATGTCCAAAACATCTGATTTCAATCCATTAAAGTCCTGATGCACAACCACAGTGTGGAGCAGAGGAGAAGTGTAACAAAGTTACTCAAGCGCTGTACTTAATTATAGCTTTGGCACGTAACTGGAGTATTTCCGTTATGTGCAAATTCATATTTCCACTCCACTACATTTCAGAGGAAAATACTAAATTTATAGAAATAGTTTATAGTTCCTTTTAAGGGATATATTAGATAACAATAGTAGATTTTACATACACATCATATAAGCAAATCATAAAATAATGTGCGTTATTAGATTGCAATACCCAAGAGTATATAAAGTAGTAAGATGCTACCTACTACCTGGGCCGGCTACAACACTAAAATGCAACATGCACATTAATACATCAACAATTTAACACTCTGAAAGTTATTATTGGTGCATCTTTACTTAAGTAAAATTTTTAATTTAAAGCAGGTCTTTAAATTACTTTGTACCTCTTCCACCATGGAGCAGAAGGATTACAAAACAACAACAAGCTGTTTTAATGAAGATATCCACACTGACAGCTCATCCCTACAGGACACAACAGGACAGAACTGTACAGAATATATAAAACACAGCACAGATCAGGATAGTCAAAGAAAAATGTGCTTTATAAAACAATTTTCTATGCAAGTATTTTTCTTTTTTAGAATTTTAAGGTAGATTTAGCAAGAAACCACACAAGGAGGCATAGACGGCACTATTTTCAAAAAACGTCCTTTTGGTTTGGCCCAGACACCTTATCGGCCATTAGTAGTTCACAAATGTGAATAGACTAGTATTAAGTATTAAGCATCTGCACCAGTTGATGCCATTTGGCACTGGTGTAGCTGTGTCTGTCTAGGTAGTTATACTGTGATTTACTGAGATGAAGTTAAACCATCCTTTAGACAGCCTTGAATATTGAGCACACCAAGACAAATAGCCAAGCAAAAAGCCATTGTGAACACAAAAGCAGGTTGTCAAAAAAGGAAATCGTTAGTCTTAGCATAGTAATTTTCATACTGAGTGAGCATTTCAGCCAGCATCCCTTTTGTCTCACACTGAAAAAAGCACTTACTCTTATTTCCTCACTTAACATGCTGACACACACAGACCGCGCAGCCTACTGATCAAACATTATTCACTCTAACTAGGAGAGGCTGAGATCCATGGCCACGTTGACATTTTGTGACAGTAATGGTGTGTTTTCATCATCGCTGATGATGTGGAGGCAATTGACCCTCGCCTGACATTTATTCACCAGGTAGTGCCCAAGCACTCTGATTGGCCAAAGCCCTGTTTCACCTGTGCCTATAGGTCCCATATTGGTTGCTATGCCAACTGCTGCGGAGACTGGGGAGCTGGTTTCCTTCTGTTTTTCATTGTTACGAATGCATGGCACTTTAAGGGGAAAATGTTTCAGTGAGCAAACATGCTTGTTAACGCTGCATAAAAGCCATAATACCTTCAGCAGCCATTGCATAAATGTTGCATCCCGCTGTCTTTACATTTAATCATGAAACCCTTCCTATGTGTTAGAGCCATATAGCATTTTATGTCCTAAAAACACAGCAGGCAATATGCCAACATCTCCTGGGTCCTGTCTACTCGGCATCAAACTATAGACCCAACTAAATCCACTCTTTCCATCGACTAATAAGCTCCCAGCTCCCATACCCACATTTATATTACATTTTTACATTTGGCCTCGAACAAGAAACACGGCTATTAATGGACAAGTACAGTTAAAGGACAATCTTTCCAACTATCTTACCAATTCATTTGAAACCCAACAGAGTAGATATATACACAATGTGCAAATGGGAATGGGTAGTTAGTAATAGGCTACATTCCTTGAGACAGAGAGGTGGGGGGGGGGTTCTCTCAGCTACACCAGTTCCATCTGGTGTAACAAATGCAAAATCCACATCCAAGCACTCACTTCATTGCAGCAGCTTATGTTAAAGTAATTACTGAAAATACACAATATTGATCATTGAAAAACACAACATTTTACACATAACAAAAACAAGCTGGTGCGGTGGCATTAAGACAAAGTTAATTGTCCATCGATTGAATGAGAGAGGAATTTAGGGAGGAAAATAATGCCAGAAAATGCTAGAATACATTTAAATAACAAAGAAATAGGTCCTTGTCTTTGATTTTGGATCCAAGTGTTAACATGTTTGGAAATTGAACCTACACTGTGCAGTTGGCCAAGATTTCAAATAGAAGATTTGGTGTGCTTTCAGCTCAGCTCTGTATTACTTTCATTTGTTGTCTGTTCTGAGTGAGTGTGTGTCTCTCTATCAGTTTTAGTATGTGTGTCTGTGTGTACACTAATCAGCCGAGTGTGCTGCAGCAATTCTGAGCTGTGAAAAGGTCAAACGGTGACCTTTGTCTGTGATTCTGGGCTGAAATGAGACATGATGTGAGCCGCATGGAACAGATTACACACACACACACACACACACACACACACACATACAATTGCAAGTGCACACCAGATTAGGATGTCATTGTGGTTTTTTTGACCGCTTGTTTTTGACCCTGCTTTACTTGGAGAAATCCAAACTGAAAAGTTATTTATTTTGTTCCGGCACTTTCTGCAACCCCCCCACTCCCAAACCCCCTACTCCACTCCCATTAACCCTAGCCAGAGGACATCCTCCAGTTGATGGAACCATTCCAGCTGCCTTTGACACAGAATTTGCTCTGCAACCGACCACTATTAGCTGGTTTTGTAACAAATCGAAGTGAAGTCTTTTTTTGAGTCTATTGCACTACTGTGACCTCATCTGATTGCGAGGAGCAGAGCAGGCTAAAGAGACATTTCTAAGACATCAAGACTGATACCAGAAGAAAAAAATAGAAATTGCATCAGGGAAGAAGTAGCTTTTGAAAAAAAAAAAAATGTGGGTGGTTTGCTGGTGGTTTTTGAGTGATGTGGGTTTTTGAGAGCACAAGCTATTTTTAAATCGTGATTGTAAGTTGCAGTTCTCAGAAACACTGTGACATATACTTTAACCTAATTCATTGAAAAGGCTTTTTGACCTCATACGCTACTTGGTTTATTATTTGTATTTAACATGTCACCCAAGTGCTGTTGAATCACGTCTTATTACTGTTGAAATAAGGATTTTTGCTATGAAAAAAAAAGTATAACCCATAGAATTGAGACCCCTTTTGTGGAAGTAGTTTTGACGGACCCTATAAATATCTGTCTGATTGTTGGCTTCACTTGCAGCTTGAGACAAATCACTTCATAAGGAGAAAAACAGTGCCCTTTCTGTCGCTTCCTGGCCATATTACACTTGACACATAACAGATGAAGTGCATGATATTTTGTTACTGTCTAATACTTTCTACCTCATAAAAGCAGAAATGAGAGCGCTGTAATTTCAACAATTTGGAAATGATTTTTTATGGCTTGTTTGCTTTATTGGGTAGTATACACTGGAGTGTGACAGCATAGACTGAGGGGGTAGAGAGAAAGGAGGTGAAAGGCAACATTGGCCTACTGCCAGACTCAAACTCATAATTTTGTGAGAACATGATACTGGCTTTGATCAGCTATTCCATGGAGCACCCACTATATCCTTTTTTCTCCAAGAAACTGTGTTAAATGTATGTTTGGAGAGAATTTACATGCAACAGAATATAGCCTTGTCATGTTTTAGCATAATTTCAAGTGTCTGCTGAATATGCCACTGAGTGGAGAGTGGTCTTCTGGTCTTTGAAGAAGGAAGTCATTCCCTGTGACATTTACTCCCGGCAGTAAAACCCTCCTATCCACTCTGCTCTGTGAAACTGATCCCACCGGTCATTTCCTCGAGTGGCCTTAACTATTTCCCCTTCCTGTCTGAGAGGACGCTCTGGGGAGCGGTGCATGTGGCTAGAGGAGCTCTCAGCTGATTGGAGGAGACAAGTTCACTTTACAGGGACCTACATGGAAGGAAACTGATTGATTGGTTTAGATGCTGCTCAATGATGCTTATGAGCCCAACATCACATATCCACCATGTGGTGTAAACTAAAAAACCAAGGTGAACGCTCTTAGGAAGGCAGGTCAAGCTTTTAATACTATTTTACTTTTATGTTAAGATAGTAACTGCTGCATGCATGTTCTCCACTGACAGAATAAAATGTTCAGACCACTGGAGAGTTTTTAGGTTTTGCCATGAAACTTAAGCATATTGTTGCTGTCCTGTGATAAACATGTATCTCCAAAACATCAGCTTCTCTAAAGCTTTATGACCATGCATTTTTCACATAGTCCAATGGATTTTTTAACATTTAGCAGGTGCATTTTCACAGTTTCACAATAAGGAACTTTTAATCCTTCAGTTAATCTGAAAAAATCATAAAGTATGTATAAACTCACATCAAGCTCAACTTTCCAGTTTTTCTGGAGCTTTCGGCCATATCTTCCTTTGCAGATGAAAACTGCCCAGTTGTTGAGGAATTGTACATGTTCAAATTTCCACTCTTCTGAGGCTTAAAAGGTGAGATCCAAAGTTCATTCTTGATGTGATACAATCGAAAGCTCCAGAAAGCTGATAAATGGACCCAGTGGTAGGATTGTTTTGAAAACTACCATTTCCAAAAGTCAAGAGTTAACTTTATTTTATGAACTTTTATGAACTTTAGTTCATTCTATATTCTAGTTGCTTTAAATGTTGCTCAAATAATGCTTTACATTTTTTTTTCTTTGAGTAAATATTCCTTTGTAGGTCTTTAGAGAAATCTCTCTAGAAACCATAGGCTGCTCACACACGGACACATCGCCGGGTTCCTTTAACTTTCACTACGTGTCATTTCCTATTTCCTGTCTGTTCACCCCTCCGCCCCCATCCAGCTGCAGCAGCAGGCCCTTTCCCCCACCCTCCACCACCCCGCTTTTAATCACACCAGGTTAATTAAAAGGCCGTCGAGCTTTTCTGCGGCCTGCCCCCCTGGCTTTATTACCCCCTCGCTGTATACTTGCTCTGCTGCCTCAATCACCTTGCCTTCCCCGCAATGCACTCTCTCTCTTTCTCTCTCGTGGGAAATGGGACCTCACCTTGGCGACAAGATGGAGGAAATGAGAGGCAGGAAGGAATGTGCGTGAAGAGAGAGTGAATAGGATGTGGTGGAGCGGAAGGTGTGTTTGAGTGCGTGTGGGTGGGTGGGATGCGCCCAAAGTTCAATATCATAAATTGGTCACCATTTGAATATTAAGTGAAGAACTCTGTTAATTAACAGGATAATAAAAGTGCTGCTGGCTGGAAGGGGGTGGACAGAAAGAGGGAGGGAGCGAGGGATGGAGGGGAGGACAGACTGAGGAAATGGAGGGCATATGGCTGCAGAGAGAGGAGGAGGTAGAGAGAAAGAGAGAGAGCGAGGCTGCGTGCGGGGTGATAAGAAGAGGGAGAGAGAGACGTCCGTGGGTAAAGGTCTGGCAGTGGTAATTTGCGGAGAGCCGCGTTAATTGTCATAACCTTTTAAATGGCAGAGTTTATCAGAGTCCTCTAAATGTCCCTGCGTATCGCCACGGCAACCCTGGGCCTGCCACACTCCGATTGGCTGCCACTGACGAGCACTTAAGCTTGATGAGGTTTCAGGCCAAAACTGAATGATAAAAGTGAAAAAAAGTATATATATATATATATATATATATATATATATATATATATATATATAATGTATATCTCAGATCGGAGATAGGTGTATGTG
>JAVQJD010098516.1:0-63494 GCA_036023655.1 Nannoperca australis | reverse complement strand
GACTGGCATGGATACTGTATCTGTTCAATGGGGTGCTGTGTAGACGTGTGTGTTCAATTTTTAATTAAGTTTTAGGAAATATACATCAATAGTGATGAAAACCCTTGTTTCATTTATATTTGTTCAAGTTAAACATGTTTTTTCCATCCATATCTTAATTATAATAGATTTTTTCACAAGAAATGAATGGCATCCTTATTCATAAATGTGATCTTACAGAGGTAAATGGCAAATATTTATAATATATGCTGTCTATATTGCTTGTTATTGGGATAAAGTAAACATCTATTAAGTATTTTTTTGTAAATTGTTATGGCTGTAATGATTTAAAAACCCAATAATGCGGTGGGTCCAGCAGACCCGGGAACATTGGCTGAGTGACAAAAACACGAACACAACACAAGGGTTAAATAACTAGGATCACAGGCAAAACAGCTGGCATGAATAGACAGCCAAGTGACAGCACATCCCTTGCAAAACTTTCTCCAAAACTGTCCACATGGAGTGTAAATGCAATTGTTTGCAACTGTGTTGACAGTAAAGTAAATTCTGTTGTTGTATTCAAAGTTAATTCTGAGTGTATTTCAAAGTTTGTTACTTACAGGCATAGTCTGTCCACCATGTAAGCTGTTGATGGCGGCCTGCGCTTCTGCGTGACTGGAGAACTTGACAAAGGCACAGCCTGTATACACAGAAAACGAGAGAAATAGAAAGGACAACATCAGGGAGATGGCCTTGAATATGGGAGAAAAACACCATTCATTACCATTGTTTTCATGTTATCTGGTTTGTAAATATATTCTGCCATTTGTGTGTTCAGTGCATAACTCTGAATAAATCAGTCTAATTGTAGTGAAGGCATTAGCTGCGTGGAACATCCTGTCCCTCGCCCATTTCTAAATCCACCCCCTCCACTATGGAGCATGAAGCCAAGGCATTTACTATCCTGACTTGTTTGTGATTATTAATCTGTTTAATATTTACACATTGTGATTTGTGTGCAGTCACTCATAAAAGAGATTATGATGACAAAGGCATAGTATTATAATCTGCCTATCTAACCGAATCTTTGCTCGCATATAATTTTAGATGGAGGGGCGCTTTGCTCAAGGGGCATTCAAATCATCTTAAATCTGTTGTGTAGTTAATTCACAAAAGGAAAAGTCAACATAAAAAGTTGGCCGGAAGACAAGAGAACGGGTGTTGGCAGCAGTGTTCTGGAGCCTCATTGCATTTACATTTTAAATGATGTTAAAAATGATTTAAGTAGATAATAATGATGCACAATATGATTTTTGGAAGGTTACATATCCTACCCATATGATTTAATAGTGTACAAGTGTGTAGGTAAGGCCAGGCACTGCACTACTAAAACATAAAGAGAAAGATAGTGAACTGAAATACAGTGTAACTGAAATGTGGTAATTTTCCAAAAGCCATTAAATTAAACAGGAGCTATTTCTCTAAGCTTTATGGTCGTCATAGACTGCACAAGGTATTCTGTTATGTCCTATTCTTATCTTTGCCTTCAGGTAGCTCATGTGTTAAGTCAAGAGATACCTAATTAACAAACTCATGGATTAATTCGGCCCCCTTTTCATTAATCGGTGTCTTTGAACCAGACAGGCTTTTCCTGAGTTCAATCCCTGTTCTTGAGAACTGCTGATACCTATTTAAAACGACTACATATGTTCATATACATTTATTCACTCTACATTCTCAAAGGAGTCGTGATGATTCATTTAAATTAAAAACACTGATTGGTAGGCTCAGGAGATGTTCTGTGTCTGGCAGTGACCCATTCACGTCTACATCTCAGGAGTCAGCTTTGCTTCCCAGACAAACAAATTAAAAATGTCTTGACAAAATAAAAAAGATTGAACTGAGGGACATGCTGGCAGTATGTGCACAATCATTTCCACTTTTACCTGAGGCTTTCCGTCCATCATTACAGCCACACAATGAATGGTAAGCAGTTTAAACTGTTGCGTGCAGACGTGGTGAGCAGTAAAGGCCATGTGTTTTCTGTACTGTCAAATGTCCTCAAAGCTGTATAGATCTACAGAGGCAAACAGATAAGTCAAAGAAGCCTTTGATTCTGTCACAGCACTCTAGCACCCTTTTACTTCACTTGAACGCCCTTCCGGGTAGAGGCAGGAAAGGTCTTCATTTGTCCAACTGAAATGCGTCAGCTTACTGTGTGCCATTTGACTGCAACTCTGCCTTTGAAGGAACAAACACTGTTTAACCTTTGTAGTTGAAATAATAATTGACAGTTTGTTCTTGCAAAAGCCTTTTGGTTTTGTAAGGCAACATTACTTGCTGTTGGTTCCCTAACCAGGCTATCAGATATTGTGCCAGAATCCCAGTGACCCCAGCAGCTCTACCCAACCCAAAAAGACACTCAAAACTGCAGGGCTTGGCAGACACCGTCAATGACAAAGTCATGTCAAATGTACAATGTCCTCAAATTTCTCTACCAAAAAAGATCTGTGCTGTAGCCCTGCTTTTCCTGACCTAGAATAAAAAAGTTAAGGGACACAAAGCACAACATCTCAAAAGAACTGGAAGTGCTACAACCTCATAAATTATAGTGCACATTTGAGTTTTTGAATTTGATGGCTCAGAATGAGTTGGGGGGAAAAGGAAAAAGAGAGATTGTATTGCTTTCAAGCGAGAGGATCTGCACTGCCTTTTGAATTCCCGGGGTAATAATATGTATGCATGAATTCCATCCCGCTGGATGGGTGACATTTATAACACAACTTAATTATAGACCTAAAAGCCATCTCTCTATTTTTCCTGACAATTCGGGGCTCTATTCAACTCTGGCAGCAAGTGTTGCACTTTGAAAGTACTTTGAGGAGCAGCGCCATAGAGAGATGGATGTTAAACTTCTCGGCCTTTTTATTGGGTGAAGAGGGGTGCTGAAAAGCCTCTGAGTAGCATAAATTTACATCAACAGGGGACAAAGCCTCCATCATGGAACAGATAGCACTGTCAATTTCAAGGTCTGTCTCATTCAAATTACGCAAACCTCATCCCGAGCATGGCGGCTGGCAAAATAATTTGCCGTAACATCCCGTAATGATTGCGTGGGACTGTTGCACAGTGAGTGATAGGACCAGATACCTATATATGAGACCTTTGTCTGGTATAGGTTACACCATAGTATCGTATTGCTCTACAGTTTTCCATTTCATAGGACTGAAAACTTGAAGCAAAGGTAATAATCATGCCAGTGATAATAGAGACAAATACCAACACAGGAAACGTATGGCATGTGAAGAGAGGAGAAAGAAAAAGAGATGAGGTGTTGGGTGCAGGAGAGTGAAAAGGAGTGAAAGCGCGAATGAGGGAGAAAAGCTCCTGTCTGACACAACAGCACCGGCCTTATTTCATTTTATGTGCTGTCAATCAGCTTGAGGCATCTGAGCAGACAGGAAGACTGGAGAGCGGGAGAGACGGAAAAAGAGGAAACAAGCCAAGGAAAAAAAAAAAGGTAGTGGGCCGGTGGGGAGACACAGAGCAATAGACCCGGGATTAACAGTGAGAGGAACAGATGTTGACACAGATAGGCGTGTGGTTCAGTATGGCCAGCCTTTCTCTTTGATATACTCAGAAGGCTTGTGAATTATCAACCCCTCTCCCTTGCCTTCCCACACATCCTTTTCACACATTCAGGTGCTTCATATAGAAGAATAAATCACAGTCAACAGAGAAAAAGGAAGGTAGAGGTTCCAAGCAATATCGTTGCCTTTATCGCTCAAAATATGGCAGTGAGACTGAGACCCATCAAAGGATGATGGGAGAGCCTGCCGCACTCTAAGAACAATCCCACCTGCATCGCACATGTCACAGCCATCTTTGACTTGACCACGCTCTACTAACTAAATAGCACATAAGCCACAGACATGAATGCATAAGCTGTTCCTGAACGCAGGCAAATCTGCCGCACAGTGAGTGACAGCAGCAAAACCCTGAGCCTGGCTGCTTTATTTACAGTAGGACATTATCGTCCAATGGTGTCTCTGGGGAGGGATGACGGGAATGTGGGAAACAAACATGATTACACCCCTCCGCTTTTCAGATAACAGGAAGAGAAGGAGGAGGAGGGGGAGCAGAGGGGGGAGCAGAAAGACGAGGTGTTGTGTGATGGATTTGTTGAGTACAAGCCCAGGGTGAGAGGAGCTGCTGTGATGAAGAGACAACATAAGAAGAAGTTCGTGAGGGAAAGAAGAAAGGAGAGAGGGAGGAGGGGTTGAGTGAGAACAAGGCGGGGAAGGGAAATACAGAAAGTAGCGAGAAAAGGAAAGTGGGAGGAAGGAGGTGTCGGAGCACAGTGACAATGAGGTATGAAAGAAATGCGAGCAAGACCCGCAAAAGGTGGTGAGAAAAACAGAATAGCTGAGAGGGAGGATGAGTTATTCAAAAGAGCAGAGTGGATCGCAGATGATGTCAATGACTGCGCAGCGGGTGAGGCATGGTTCTAAAAATGTAAAGAGCAGAACGAGAGAGAGAGAGAGACAGCAAACATACAGACAGAGGGATAAAGAGGGACAGACAGGGAAAAAAAGAGTGGGAGGTGTGTGGGCTCTGACCCTTACTGGCCCCATCAGGCCCTCGCAGGACGGTGCACTCCTCGATCTGGCCGAAGGTCTCGAACAGCCGCCGGACGTCGTCCTCGCTCTGCTGCTTGCCGAGCATTCCCACAAACAGCTTCCTGTCTTCTAGATAGGAAGAGAGGAAGGGGGAGGAAGAGGGGGAGGAAGGAGGGGAGGGTGGAAGAAAGAACAGACAAATGCTACAGCTGATGGCACCGTTCTGCTGAGCTGAGAGGAACTTGTGCAACTCAAACCCCCCCTTTTATCAGCAGTCTGCTGTGTTGAGCCTACGCTGCTGCTGCTGCTGCTGCTGCTTTTGTTGTTGTTATTGTTGTTGATCTTACTGTTGTGTGGTGTGCAACCCCACCCTGGTATGAGGAAGATATATGTTTCCAGTGAGCTATTCAAGTCTGCCACGGTGACGTTTGATACAGATGATGTTTGGAGCGCAGTGGGTTTCAGGTAAAGGTAGAAAGAGAGCAGGAATATTTTGCACAGGTAGACAAAGTGTTAGATCGCCTGGATGCTTAAGTTACTGAGTTGAAAGAGAACATGGCACAAGAACATGGTATTACATTTTCTCATCACCAAAGGAGTAGGATTTATAATAAGCAAGAGTAAACTCTGCAGCACATTATATCTGGGGATAAACTCGAAAAAAGTAACAAAACTTAACAATGTCTTAGCAAGTGTGTACTGGTTTCTCATTAAAGTCTATACTTTCTCATCCGCTCCACGTTCTGCTGACTATAAAATATGTTGCACTGGAGACAAAGATTAAAGCACTCAAATTTCTACAGTATGAATTCTTATGGAAAACTTTCATTTGGGGAACAAATATTTTGTAAAATGAGTCAAGTTGAATTAAAAAATAGTGCAGATTTGTAATTCTTTTACTATTACAACTGCAACAAATAAAAAAACTCAAATACAGCTGGATTCCCAATTCCGAGAAATAATTTGTCTTCCTACTATTTTGTGCACACACTGCATTAGTCTATCTATTTTTCTGCACAATGTCACCACAATAACCATGACCATAACCTTTTGCTTTCACAGCCCAGTGATGGAGAAGGGTGTTTGCAGAAAAGCATTGCAAAACATTTTCAACTATGAAAGCTACAAGGTCAAGTTTTCATCCATTGAAATGAAAGAATGACACTGTGAAAGTGTCACAGTAGGTAGTTTTTGATTGTGATATATGAACTCCTGACTAAATATTTCTATTATATTATATTTGGCTTACTTTCCACTATTATGAATAGATTAACTCATTTTGGGTGTCAAACTTGTGTTTAAAACTACAACTGTAACTAAACTATGACTGGTGAGGTGCTTGGAGGGGGATCAGATCTACTTCTTACTGACCATAATTCTATACAATACGACACAGTAAAATAAGTGAACTTTAAATCACTGCTAGGTATGAATCATGGAAATATAAGGGCTACATTCTGATCTGATCTGATATCTTTTTTGAACTTTATCAGCAGCAAAATGTCATGGGTAAGTGGTGAAGGTTAAGTTAAAGTAAGAAAGCAGTCCCCACTGTACAGTCTAAATGTTGGCTGAATCTAGTGTGATTTAAAATGTCGTCTAATGTTGAGCACTGACTTTACCAAATTTTCTAACCAATAATCAACCGGAGTGAAATTTGCAGTATTGCATTCAGTTTAAAGGGCAGCTCCACCTACACCAATATCTTCAATGCATTTTATAGTTGCTTCCTTAGCTCCAGAGGGCGACACCCTGGCACAGATGTATGGGCTCTATACCACTACCTTTCGGCCAGTCAGAAACCTGGATTTTTCTAATTAATCTTCCCAGTGCCCTGGCATTAGACAGAGCATTTATCTTCTTTACATCTTTTACATTATGCATCCCCTATTCCGCTGTGTTGTGGAATGAAATGGCTACTAGCAAGAACCTATCGCCAGAACTGATGGAAAGTGGCAGGAAGAGGAAGAAGAGTTTATTGGAAATGACACTGTTGATCTTCAGTGTGAGTCATTTGACTGGTAGGGAGCGGGGAGGAGTGGAGGGCGAGAGCATCACCTGGGCCTCGACAGATGTGACGCCTCCTGTACCTGCCAGGCCCCATTAGACGCAGCTGTTCTAAAAATAAAGCACCAGGGCTTCCTTTTTTGCAACGGGGAAATCGGATCCTGCTCCATTCCTGTAAAGTTCAAATGAGACACGTGCCTGCTACCCGCTTGGCCACACAAATGAGCACCTGCATAATCAATAAGGCCATGCTGCCTGGTCTCTACTGCTGGTTTTGTAGTTGCGGTTTCAGTCCATGTTTCTTTAGTCACACTTCGCACAGCAGGAATTTTCAAACCCGCCAGCTGATCCTGATACTACTGCTCATTACTGTTCCTCCTCCTTTGGAGCTCCAGGGTTGGAAGTGAGCGAGAACCCTGAGGAGATCACCAGAGAGACAGTCATACTGTTATACTGTCGAGTGGGATTTAGCAAAGAATGACAGGAGGATAGACATCTAGCTGGATGGTGGGCATCAGCGGAGAAGCTGCATAACTGTAAAGGCAGTTGAACAGGTGTTAGAGAGAAATAAGCCTGACCCCTTTTCTATGGCAGCAAAGGTGAACCATGAAATGAGGCCTGTCCAGAGCACATGTGACTTTGTCTTGATTGCCCCTCCATCTTTCACATTTTCACTGAGGTGTCACTGTTAAAACTTAAATGGGCAGAGTGCAGTTTTAAAGGCCTCCTGCAGTGTGTTAATGTTTTCGGACAAAAGTCTCATCTCGGTCCTGGCCCGAGGAGATCTAATGGCGGCTTTACAAGGCTAATTAACAAGCCATGAGCGAAGTAATGAACTTTCCAAATGTGCTGGCAAACGCAAAAATAAATTACACCCCAGTGAAGGCATTAAAGGAAGTGTGAGTGTACTTGGGAGCCTTCCTTTGGGAGAGCCACAGTGAGAAAATGAATTTGGAGCTGCTATCTTTTCATTGCCTGACCTGAGAGTGTCTCAGTCGGCCTGCTGCATGCCCTGGCCAGAGTATAGATTGCTATTAATTAGTCCGCTTTGCACCTGTCTCCAAAGCGGCTCTTATTGGATTTGCAAGTTCCCGCTCATCTCCTATGGCCACTCGCAAGCGTTGAATTGGCATTTCATGAATATGAAAAAATATATTGCAATGCACCCTCTGCACAAGGGGATGACTCAATGACTCCAAAGAGTTATCTGTTAGAAGTGGGAAGAGGAGAGAAAAAATAATACAAGTACAATCATTTATTTGCATTAAGAGGGGTGAGGACCTTCCTATGGAACTGTCTGAGGATATAGAAGTATGACAAAACTCATCGAGCTGGCTGTTTGACCTCTTTGTACTTATCTCTCATTGAGTGCGACTCATCTCATCCATCTACCAGAGCTGAGCCACACAGCTGGAGAACATTTGAGATCTACTGCTCTACTCTGAAGAGACCTTTGTAAAGTGCACATTCAAACCTTGGCACTGATTTAAAAATAATAGTGTGTGTGTGTGTCTGTGTGTCTGTGTGTGTCTGTGTGTGGAAGTTAAGACGCCTGGCTACATTATTTTGATTTGTTTGAATCATTGCATTCTCAAACACCACTAATTAATCCACTCTGGAGCATTTCAGTTGGTTACTTTAAATGTAATTAGCAGATTCAAGGATGCATGGGCTATTTAAAAAATGAGTTTGCATATATAGAAGTGAATATGAACACGCACTTTGATTTAGCTTTTCAACACGTGTTTTCATATCTTTTTTATATGTATTGAGTAGTGTATATGTACTGTGTATGTGTAAAAATTATATTAATATGTTTTTTTTCCGGGCCTCAGCCAGTGCACACTCACTTCCTCACACACAGCGTAGTCTGCACGTCTTCCTTGTTTCGCCCCCCCCCCGGTGCCTCATCTCCTGACTCAAAGTGGGAGCAATTGTGTGGAAAATGGTTCCATGTCAGTCTCCAGCCCTGTCCAAACTGAGATGGCATGTGGACAGCCCCGTTTTATGAATGCAAATAAAAAAGGAGATCAAAAAAGTTATCAAAACACTACTGACATCTGACAATTGCTTGTCTCAGGAAGCCTTTTCATTTCAGCGCTCGGTATATTAAAAATTAATGGATTTTGCACATACGCCATATGCTGTCAAGATTGATGCTTCTCTCCATGGAATAAAGTGCTACTTGTGTTGTAGGCTGCAGTATATGCATATAGATTGTGCTTTTCTTTTCCTCTCTTCCCCTTTTGTCTCTCTATTGCTCTCTCTGTATCTTTCACTAAACTCTTCATTGTCATCCCTCACCCTATTCTTTCTCTCCAGGCAAAGAGTCAGTTGCTGTGAAGTCTACTTTTCAAAAGTTTCTGCTTTTGCTTGCCAACAATGGGAATATTCCTTTTAAAAAATGACTCTCCTGCTCCTTTGTCGTGGTAAATATATTTCTTTTTCTTTTTTTTATTTTCATGATTCTATCACTTATTGCCCGCTGGCAGTAGTCAGGGAAGCTTGGTAGTAGTAAGTGTTCAGATAGCATGGACAGCTGCATCCAACGATAAAAGATGCCTGCTAGGCCTCTGGGTGCATTTCAAATGCAGAGTAATGTTCCAGGCAGCACAACAGAGAAGTTGTGCTTCTTATGGTCTCATTAGAAAAGCCTGATGCTGGTGCGCTGCTGCCTGGGAGGCCCTCCACCAGACACGCTCACACATGTAGGCGTACAGACCGGGTATACAAAATGTTGGGAATGGCTTCTTAATACTGAGTTAGACTTAGTTTTTCATCTTCTACTGCATGTCCCCGTTGTGTAAAGGCAGGAGCCTGTTTGGAATCAAAAGGTGTTGTTTGCTTTCAGAATAGGCTTTTTAGATAATTAAATATTTACATATCATGGAGAGAAAAAAATCCTTGTCAAAGACTCTTTTGTTCTTTTCTCTTTTGTTATCTAGCATTGTTAGAACTGTCTAAATCTGCAGTTAATAGTACTCACTACTTTCGCATCCTTGACAGACTTAATTTCCCTGCCCCAAATAACTTCAGTGGATAATTCACCTCCTACAAGCCTCATTTAGTCACAAAAACTTTACCTCCATGCCACTTTTTATAGATACATCAATAGATTATCATTAACTTTCAGGTGAAAGAAAGAGTGCTGCAAACAGTTGATCAATTGATTAATTATTCATTAGTCAAGCAATCACTCAAAGTCAATGAGATTTAATCATTAATAAAAACTAAATAATTAATAGCAGTCATTAATGAAACGAAATGTTAGTTGCACGCTTAAAAAGAAATGAACTGAAGAAAATTAAGTGAACAGTACTGTATCGAGAAAAGCAGTTGCTACACATCGACAAATTGAATTTCCCCTTAGGGATCAATACATTGTTACATTTAAACAGCAGCAATTGCTACATTCTAATTAAAGTTAGTACTGGATCGGACATATCACAGAACAAAAGTCAAAGAATAACATTTTGATGATTAAACCTGCCAGATCAAGAATGTTATTTCTTGTCATCTTATAAATATGGGATAGGTTGTCAGTGTTATTGGCAAATGTGGTGATGCTGTGGGACAATTGCTTGCTATAATGGCAATGAGTGAAAAAGATGACTGAAAGGTATTGACATTAAATTCTTTGGGCTTTCAGAATGGACCAGAGAAAAACAACATTAAAACAAATGGACACATCATGCAAACGGTGGCCAACATTAAAAACATGCCTACAACTTTTACTTTAGGGTTAGCATGGGAATTAGCCCATAAAGAGAATACCATGTTTTAGTTTACCCACGTTTCATGGATTTTTAAAAACGTAATATCATTTGTGCCTCTATTCACAAAGTCCACATGGATAGTGGGATGAAGGTTAAAGATAATAGTACTTGGCCATGTATTCAGGAAAGCAGCTCACATGCCGATGTTAACAGGTCTACCAGGGAGGTTGCCAGACCATTCTTAAGTTGTTTCAGTGCTATAGACTTACTCATATTACAAATATTAGCTTGTATAATTATTGTCAACCTTTTAAGCTCACTTTTTAGAGATGACGTTTGAGCTTGGGAGCAGCTGCCCCCAAATGTAAAAAACTGCAGTGTGGGATATTCATTTTCACTAGCATCAGCAGAATGAGCAACTCTTTTAAATTACGGGCATTCATTTGATTCAATATTAATGATAACAAATACTGCTTGATGGAAATTTAAGTAGAGAATTTATGTGGGACACTGAATAATGTCATGTTTATGCACCCACACAACCATTTGTCTGGGTGAGATTGTTTATACAGTAGTTTTCCTGTTGTAGTACAGCCACAGTACAGGGTTTCATTCCATATGTATATATAATTCTAAAGTTCAAAATTGCTCAGACTTGATGTATAATTCAGTTTCAATATGCCGTGTTGAAGTGTAAAGTAATGTAAAACAACCTGCATGACCTATGTGTGCATTTCTCAACCTCTACAAGCATTCCCTTTGCAAAACACCTTCAACTACTTAATAAGCCCCTTCTACTTCTATCTCGTGTTTAGTTCCTACCCAGCTAACAGAAGTAATTAGACCCCATCCCAGTGAAAATGATCTGTAACCACACACTAAACCTTTCTGCTGCTGGTCCCAATCTGATGTATGCAAGTGGATTATCCAGTATTGTGAGGTGGTAAATGGAATAATCAGAGGAGAACAAACATTCAAATTGTCAGTGTATCGGGCACGATGAGAGGATGCAGGCTTCGTGTTTGTAAATGCATTACTTATACCACTAGAGCTGTCACATCCGTTTACCCAGAGGAGGGAAAGGGGAGCTTTAAACCCTCTGGTATGCATCTTCAAAAACCAACACAGAACAATGGAGGAAACTTGTGAGAAAGTGCCTGTTGCAGCATCTTTCCAAATATTTTAACACCTTCGTTTTCTACATTAGTAACATCTAATGGCAAGAGCAATAAACACTGTTGGATATCCCTGACTTCTTTTGTCTGTCCATGTGTCCCCATGTCTCTGTGTGTATTTCTCAGCACACACATATCAACCGCTGCCAGGGTTCTTCTTGACTTTTCAGAGTTTTGCACGATCATGTCCAGAGGCACAGAGGGATCTTTTGGCTTCATTTGCATGTAAAGTGGAGCGCGTTCTTCTATGGGCGTGAGGTGCCTCTAGACAGCCCCTCCCATGTGGCCTGCCAGAAGCCCTGACTCTTCCCTACCTGCTGGGGTGGGGCATGACAGCACAGTGCGTAACATCTTAAGGTCCTGCCAATCTCTTCACTGCCCGACTTGGGTCAACCTTCTGGAGAGCAGCATGTTGGCAAGGACAAACATGACCCATTCACAAAGACTCCCCTCAGCCAGACAGACAAAAGGCATGGATACGATATTAAAAAAGGCTCACACAGGGACGCGTACAGGGAGTATCAAATGCAGGGATTGCAATGCTGCTGGCACTGTATAAGTATCCAATAAAACAAAAGTATAGGGAGCTAATAAACAAGCAGGCTAAAGAGACTGTGTGTAGACAAATGCACTGAGAGTGGCACTTTGTGAAAAATTCAATGTTGATGGAGGTTGCGGGGCATTTTGGGAGTGTTGAAACCATCTTATCAGAGTTAATAAAAGGAGAGGGTGTTGCTGGCTGACCCATCATTTCTCTTCTCATCAATGTGGTCTCCAGTCTCACAGCAGTGGCTAGACGAGTGGGACCTGGCTCCAAGATTGTGTTTAGATAATGGTCATCTCCAATCATAGATAATCTGGCCCCATCTTTTCTTCACAGACACAGCGGCAGACAAGGTCAGGGGGAAAAAGATTCCTGGCGAGGCGAGGAGGAGATAGGGATGGGGTGGCTCTGAGATGATTTACTGCTGAGATTCACTCAGCTGCCTCCATCACCCTCCGTTAACTTTCTCATCCTGCCTTCTCTTCCCCTATCGCACTTTTTGTCTTGCATTTCTCACTCTCTTGCATTCCTCCATGGGACTTGTACTGAATCCCCACATCTCTCTCTATCACTCGCTTCATCTCTCACTTTGCACTGCAGTACCAATGAGACAGAGAGAGGGAGAAAGAGAAAAAAAGAAGTAATAGAGAGACAGAGATATTGAGAGAGAGAGAGAGAGAGAGAGAGAGAGAGAGAGAGAGAGAGAGAAAGAGGTATACTTTTCCTCATTCCTGCCTCTTTTGAGTAAAAGGAAATTGCTTGGGTTTCAAGTGGATCTGTTCCTGCACTGACCACAGAGCAAGTGAACAGAAGACTCATGCCTCGATTGTGTCTCAGTATCTCTGAGTTGAAATCGTGGTTTGATCGAATTGGGCCAAAAAAAAAAAAACGTGTTAAGCACATCAGATAAATGTGGACTTTGTGGGGAAGAGGTCGGCTGACTCAGGGGACAGAAATAGATTCAAAGGCTGTGAAGCTCCCCTCCCATGCTCCATTCCTTCTTGATAATCCAAGAAAAAAATAAAATAAGACATGAGTCATTCTAATAGACAGCCAGAGAATCTGCTCTGTGATCCTCAATGGCAGTCGAGCGGCAGGACCGGCGCCTGGGCCCCCTATTCATTTTCTGATCTCTGGTTTTACCTCTCCTCCTGACACTCCCAATATCCCAAGAGAGAGGACATCTCTCAGGGACACCGTGAACAAAAGATGAGCTAGAGGAGTCTCCAAATGGAGTAATGGGCCCTAATGCCTGCACAGGCACGTAATCGAGACCCCTGCATGAGTTCCCATGACAGATAATTGCTGATGTCTTGGTAGTGATAAATGTGACTCCATTCCAGAGGTGCAAATGTCCTGGTTCAGCCCTAGGTTTGACAACATAGAGGACCCGCTGGGACTGGTGTACCTGACTGGTGTTCAGCCTTCCCTACTTTTTCTCCTTTAGTCAGCCCTAGCTGGGCTGTCTGTTTTCCTTTAACCACAGGCCTTCATAGTAAATCTCATTTCATTGTCAGCCGCGACTGTGGTTTACTTCGCTGGCCTGTCTGCGGACTTCCTGTTGCCATTAACGCTCAGTATCTCTGTTGGGGCCTGTCTGCTTGGTCTTATTTCATTCTGTGCTGTGTCCTATCCTGTCCCCCCATATAGAAAGTTCATCTGACAGACTAGCAGGGGCTGTGCCAGCCTAAGAGCCCTCTGTATTTCATTCACACTGCCTGTTCATCTCCCTTCTCTTTCTGCTGAAAAAGGGTAGTAATTGATATTGGGACCCATCCATCCTCCCCTCTTAAGCCCAGAGATCCAATTTATCTTGGTGAGAATACCGATTGGCTCCCACCCAGGCCTTGTCGGTCAGACTTTGCCTGTTTTTAGATGGCCGTTAATTAAAGCGCCGCCATGACAAAAATAAGGTCTACATGGGGGTGTGTGTGGCAATAGAAATGGGCCATCTGATTCACACTTGACCACATAAATCAGCCAAGTGGCTCAGTCTAATCTGACCTAGGCAGTCTAAATCACCGCTCTGAAATGCAAGCACAGGGCAGACACAGACCGGTCCAATTAGATCCAATTCCTCCCGTGTAAATCTTTAACTGGCTTAATCTGTATTAACCTCAGTGATGTTAGTCACAAATGGCTTCAGAATGATCTAGTCAATCACCATGTCAGTCAGACTAAAGATGGAGGGTAGAGGCTGTGAAAGAGAATCGGTGCAATGTCAAAGCAGAATTGCACATTTTAATGACACAATATATGCTTTAAAAGGATGGGATTTACTTAAAATAACATTCTTTTAACACATCTATACTACACTACATAATCCCAGTGTAATCATGTGAGAGTTATATTAATGAGGCAGACAGATAGATAGGTAGTAGGTTACATAGGTGGCTACGTAAACAGTAAGGGAAGTAGGTTGGTAGGATTCTAGACAAACACAGAGTCTTTGTGTACCACAACTCCTTAAATCATGATACATTTTGCTTTGAGAGGCTTATTATATTGTGTCTTCTCTTCATTCAGTGATTAATAAATGAATATATTCAGTCGAATTGATAGTATCTCTCTCCACATATAGAAGCTCGGGGGTGTTTCGATAAGTAAATCTGTTTGTGTGTATTTGTGTCTGTGTATGTTTGGGGTGTATTCCACTGCCTCTTTACTATCACTTTATGGAGATCGAGGGATGGAGATCATCCACTCACCATTCTTTTCCATTCTCTCTCTCTCTCTCTCTCTCTCTCTCTCTCTCTCTCTCTCTCTCTTTCTCTCTCTCGTTTCTCAGCTTTTCTCTCCATGTCTCTCTGTCTTGTCTTTGAACCACTCCCAGTGACTGTGAACCCGAGACAGCCCCTCTGCTGGCACAGATGGGAAGTCAATAGAAGCAAGTGACCTATATTACGGGCAACTCTACTAACTCCCAGAGTGTCTCAAGTGAGAGCAGAATATTAAGGATTGCGTGTGTGCTGTTCCAGTGTATTTGTGTGTTTGCGTGTGCGTGTTTTTAGGGGGGTGTGCAACGGAGACCAGGAGAAGGTTAATTACCTCCTCGTCCTTCGCTGTCGGCTGGCTTCACCTGGATGGGCCGGTTCATCTGGAGAGAGAGAGGAGTAGAGGGAGAGAAAGAAATAAGGAAGAGGAAGAGAAGGGAAATCCCAGGTTAGCACAAAAGGATAGGAGCAACTGCTACAATACGTAAAATGGGAAGAGAGCAAGTGAAATGTGACAGTGTTCCTGGCGAAGTGTCCCGAGTTTGTCCTGCTCTGTGAGCTGGACGCAAAACTCAAACAGTGGCGATGCTGTAAAAGGGACAAATCTGTGCAGTGCTGCATGCCAGCGTGTTTAATTAATCCAGGGTACTGCCTCTAGAGAGGTCTGAATTCCCCTCGCAGAATTAGCACTTTTCAATGACGGAGCCACACTGGGTGTCAGATGGCACTTGGAGATTAATGCCATTACATCAGCCACTCCCAGCCCCAAAGGGAGAGGTCCTTCCAGGCTGGCCCTTGCTCTTCCTGTCCCCTCTTGGCTCCAGACTCCCAGTCACCAGCTATATCGTGCTCATCCCTGACCCTCAGCAATCCCTCTTTCTCTGCCTCCATGCCTTCCTCCTCTCCCGCCTCTCTACCCCGAAGCCTTTTTGCTACTCACGACCAATATGCCATTGGTCTGGACAGCCAACCCCACCCTGCTCCAGCCGCCTCCTCCTGAAAGCTATTGAGAGTCACTGAACACTGTAGCTGTGAAACAGCTTGTGAAAGGTTAACAGTAGGGAATCGATAAACAACCTTTTAAGATGTATTCTATAGTGAGGTGAAAGCAAAACGTCGCCAAGCGAACCAAAAAAAAAAAAAACCTTTTAAAAACTGCCTGCTGTAAATAAAAACTCTCCTGGTTCTTTTTGCTCGCCTGTCTATGGTTTCACTCCCTGGAGTTAGAATACGAAAACAGAAAAACACTCGATCTTGTGCCATCTCTGCAACAGGAATAATATCCCCTCTTTCCTTTGTGATAAGGGTGGGTGTTAACAGCCACCCTCCAAGACCCTTGCTTATTGAGGCTACCCACGCATGTCATATTTTGCATTGTGTTATATATTTGGCATGTTGTTGTTTTTTTGGCTTCAGTGGGCAGTGAGCCTATCTTTCTAACTAGGCCACGCAGACAGGTCCAACATGTGAGTGCCAGTGAATGGCACACGGTACTGCCCCCTCAGATCAGTCAGCTATGGCAGCACGGTGGATGTTGGGCCCTCAGGCAACGCAGCACTTGACAGCAGTTGACCACAGCCAAATATAGACCTAAGATTGCTGGACATGTATAGACAAGCGTATACATGGTGACACCCTGGGGACATAATGTACTCGCCTAGCAATATGCTGTGACACTGGAACAAAGCTTAGAGAGATAATGGACACATCACAAAGACAAGCGAATTAATACAGACACAGAGGCAGGCACAGTCAGGAGCATACAAATAGACCTGCACACACATCTCCACACATATGTAAATGCTAACTGCTAACACTAACTTCCTCTGCTAAAAACAAGTTTTTCCTTAGTTGGACAAAGGTTGACTTTGTAGACACTAACAAACAAAAGCAATACTTTAAGTTGTCACTAACTAGAATTACATCTTGCATTATATAGTTTGGGTTTTGGGGTTTGTTGCTTTGCGGTTACAATAACCATACGTATATAAACTGACATACAAAGGTCATATACTCAGTCTCTGTATCAGTGAGAAAGACATGGACCTGACCTGACTCACTGTTAGTCCCTCTGTTTAAAAGTCCAATCCAAATGCCAACAGCAAGATTCTAACATATTGTACGTGTCTTTTAACAATTGTTAGATTACATTAAGAATAAAGCACATGTGACTAATACTTCTTTCAAGCCTAAAAAACAGACATAGGAAATGTCCTTATGTTCTCAAAGGGGATTGTGAGTCCAGATATTTGTGTCATAGACTGGCTTACTGAGGCTCTAGGAAAATGGAGTACACAGTACTCCTGGTAGTTTGTGTTTATACATCAAAGGGACCCTTGGCATCATTATTATCATCTATGTATGGCTTTAAACAGCCAGACAGGGACATATATATTATATTAATTTTGGGAGGACAACAGCCATCAATATTGCACTGAATATGTTTACATGTGAATCTGAGGTAAAGTTCAGTTAGGGTGAAGCATTGATGTATGTGAGTGTGCTGTGGAGAGAATTAAGGTCAATTGAAGCATTGTAAGCAGTAAGTTAAGGTGAGTCTCTGTGTACATATTGTAAGTGTGTGTGTGTGTGTGTGTGTCTTGACAGAAGCTCAGGTTGGGGGCAGAATGTGTCTCACATAAGAGGTTTAGGGTAGCCTGGAGTCCCAAAATCCCTGTCCAGTGATCAGTCAGCTTCCAGGTCTTAAACAGCAGCGATTGGTCAAGAGGCTTCATTAGTAGCCCCAGAGCTACTGCAGCAACAAGAGTCATTAGACAACCCAAAAGTACACTTGGGGTTGCTAGGCAACCGAGCGGAGGTGGCCGGCAGGCAGGCAAGGCAAGCTGGTCGTTGGGCTGCGGGCTGTTAGCCAACAATTGGCACTCCTTTCTTTCTTCTTTTTTTCTTTACTTGGTCCAAGGAGGTCATAGTGAGAGAGGAGGAAAAAAAGATTTCTCAACTCCCACCTTCCAGCATGTCCCACTTTCATGTCCCTTTTTAGTGACTGTGACAATGAGGTTTCAGAGCGAGTCTGCTGCAACTTCTGCTCCAGCTTCCTGCCAAACTACGGAGTCCAACTTGATACCAAACTATGGAGATGTGAGTAGTGCTCACATGCATATGGCAGTTGTTAAAATTTCTGCTTCTTTGAGCTACTTTATAGTGTCCTCTGCATACATTTTCTTGTGCAAACTGAGAAAACGCTAAAGCACAGAAATCTTTCATCTTACTTTCCTTCACTTCACTTTTACCCCCCACCCCCTTCTTCTCTCTCTCACTGTCACACACATACACACACATAGGTGCAAAAAGTCTAGGGGCTCAATAACAGCAGGTGGCTTAGGTGACATTTTAATCCCTTATTACTGAGTGCAGGATTAGCCAACAGATCAAGGCAGAGTTAATTATATGAATTCATCAGAGACTGGGCGAAGAGGCAGCCTGCTTTCCCCTAGGGCCAGGACCCACCCTTTGCACACACATACATACACTCACACACTAAGAAAGAGGACAAGTGACATTCTGTATGTCTGAGAAGCTAGCTAGTTCCTTATTAGCATTGCAGCAGCAGAAAGCTAAGATAACACATACAGTGGAGCCTCCAGAGATGCTGTAAGACAAATGACATCTACTACCTTCCCATTGGGGCTGCAAAATGAACTGCATAGACATTGGAGAGGAAGACTACAGGCTTTTTTATCCTACAGACGTGTGGGTGCCGAGGCTGAAAGGAGTTCAACACCCCCCGTCTTTATCTTTGTCTCTTTCTGCCCCTTTGGCCTCCAAAACCAATATGCTTCCCACCACAGCCCCTTAATGGGTTGATCAATGCTGACAAATAGTCAGCTCATGCTGTCTTGCCTGGGAACTCACAGCTCTGTGCCTGTGTGCTGCTGCACTTAAGAGAGGCCATCTCTCTTTCTCCTCATCTCTCCTTTTTTTTCTTTCTCTTTCTTTCACTCACTTTTTTTCCTCTCCATATTTCCCCCTCCTTCATGCTTTATTTCCTTTATGTCTATACATTAATATTTTTCTTTGTTCTAATCTCCAGGGGCAAATCTATATTTTTCATTCTGTTATGATGAATAAAAGTCAGCTGAAGTCACAGAGGGGTGGAAAACCAACAGTGTGGAAGAGGGGAACTTGCTTACATTTTCCAAAAAAGAAATGTGTGGACGTTTCAGAGCGTATGTCCGTGTGTGTTTGTGTGCATGCGTTTTAGTCCATCCATCTTTGGCTAGTCTGTTTGACTGATAACAGTGCAGTGGAGAGAAAGAAAGACAAGGACAATGTTGGCCTTTGACCATGTTTGACCATGCCTTGTGAATACCACTGCACAGGAGAAATGCTATCAACCATGCACTCTAAATACAGAAAAATGTTCTCTCAGAACCATGACAAAAGTATGAGCACTTATACTCTTTATCCACTGCTGAGTCTCTTTGGCTGTAACTCTCACACTTTTCTCTTTAGATGACTAGCATTATCCAGTGCGAAGATGAACTTTTTAGTGAAGTTGAAAGTTGAACTGAACAGTATTAATTCCACTAGTGTGAAGGTGTACATTAAAAAATGCATTTATCTTTTCTAACTCCATGTCAATTGTTACCTTCTACTAAACAAAAATTCGAACATTGCAATTTTTAGAGACATGCTAATCAACTATGATTACTCAACATATATGCTGTAATAATTTGAGCATCAGACAGAATTAACTACCAGAGACACACACTGAGTAGATAATTGGTAAAGTGAGCACTAGGCTAAACCCACCGAAAGTCCTTTAAGCACTGCTCATGCAATAAATGTCAAGTCACTCAGAAAAAGACAGCAGTCTAAATGCGTACAATATAAAATTAAATATATTTCCATACGATGGTTTAACAAGGTTGTAATGAAAATTAGCTTTGCCAGATTGGGCCCTATTTTAACTGCACATTTACAACGATCCAGGTGTCGTGTGCACAGAGATGCACAATGAAGGCATATTTGGGAGCACCTGTTAATTTTGTTCTTCAATGTGCATCCACGCTCAACAGGCATGTTGGGTGAAGTGGATTATTAATAGAAGGGTGTGGTGATGAATCATTACCTTCTCTGCCAGTCACATTACTCATCTCATAACTTTTTAACAGCTGTGCCAATCACAGTGGCACATGACGAATGTCGCTCACCAAATTAAGGGAACAGTCGAGGCCCATTTGTAGAAAAATATAGTTTGTCTCCACAAATACATTTTCCATATGCGATAATGCATTGTTTTATCGTGAAAGAGACACAGATTCATTGTATGTATGCAGTGTAACTCTGTCGTACAGTAAAATCTGTATATTAAAAGTTAAAGAAAATCATATTAGTCATATTATCATTCTGGTTGCCTATAGTTTGTTCTACTAAATAAATAAAAAATGAATCGAGTTAGGCTTATTTAGTTTTGGCTGCATTTACATGCAACAAGAAAGCCACTACTGCCAAAACTGTGATTGAGCATTACTCTGTTTGAGCCCTGCATAAACTCAAAATTCCTCCAAAATAATAACTACATAACTTCCCCTAGGGAAATGTGCAAATGAAGCTTTTTCTCCTTCCAAAACAATTAACTTGTTTCCTGACTCACCACTTTCAAATTGAACTGAAACAGTTTACACCCATGTTGTTGCTCTACCACATCATGTCGTTCATCACAGCTACAGATCAAGCTCTACTGCAATTTGAAATGCATTGAAACATAGAACACACATATTTTTGCAAGACCTGTTGAAATGGAGGCTCTCCTACATGCTACTATTTTCCCACTGTAACTCAGTGACTGGTGAAAACTGGCTATTTGAAAGGAGTTTTGTTATGTAGTGAGATTAATAAAAAACATGTATGTTAAGATTTTTCATGAAAGCGAAGCTAACTGAAGATATTTGTGTCGAAAGCTATGACCTTTTCACAGTGAAATCTTACAAACAAATAATTAAATGCAAAAAAAAAAGAAAGATTAATGACACCAGTTAATTGATTCCATTGCTGTTGTTTCATTTCAGCTCCTTCCATTTGATCTCACACATCAGATAGTGGGTTTTTTTTCAAGTCATCAGGTACCATTTCTCTTGATAAGCCATCCACTGTTTGATGCCGCTCATTATCATTCTGCTGTTTCATCGCCAGCAAATTCACTGGAGCTGTTGATGCCATTTACAGCCTTTTAAGCTCAATTAAAGATGTTTAATGCAGACTGACTTTTCTTAAAGAGCCAACAAAGAGCCAGTGGCGATGGTTGAGATAAAGCAACATAATTCCAAAAGAAGATATGAAGATTTAAGGAACCTGACCTTTGACCATTATGAAACCACAATAGGTGCCCTGACCTCTGTCATTATTATCAGTGCCTTTGGAGATTTTATGAATTCAGAGTATTCCATTTCATTTAAAGGAATTAGCACTTTGGTCAGTACTCACTTTAAAGTCTCATTGTATGCTTTTAATTGGTTGAACTTAATTATTTCTTTGTTTTAGCTAAATATAAGTGCAAACATAGAGCAAAATTCCTTGCTAAAATTACACTTTATACATTCAGGATCTATTCAGGTAATGTAATCCTTTTTTTCTCCTACAAATAAAAAAACACACCATATTGAAACACAATTATCTCACTGTAGGCCTATCTCAGTGGCAAGCATGCTCCCGGAACCTGCACAGCCTGTACTGTACCAGTCCAAATTACTGCTTCCATCACCCATCGCTCACACGTCAGGACATCCTGCCCCTCATTTCTGTCTGGAAGAGAAACAGGGCCAGCACAGCGGGAATGAGTCTTTCTCTCAAATTGGTGTGCAAGTTCACAGCAGCCTCCCTGTGAGGCCATTGAGTCAGGAGAGGTTGGGCTGTGCCATGTGTGTTGGAGGAGATGGGTTAGTGCTGGAGTGATCACACACTGCCTGTCTCCCTCGAAAACACATGAAGGAGGGCTGTGTCTGCCTCACTGTGAAGAAGAGGGAGAAGGGGTGCTGACAGCTCAGCAGAGGGGGGCTGGCGGTGAAATGCGGCCTATTTTTAGCCATGAGCCGGAGCTCCTATTTAAAGATTAGGTACTGGCGGTCGGTTTGGAAGGGCGAGAGGGGCAACAAAACCAAAAAAAGCATTACTTGTATCTAGCTAACACAGTACTCCCTGGTGTGATGCTGCAGCGTCATAGGGGAACATCTCTTTGTTTGTGTTTTGTCTCTGTAATCTCTGTCCCGTTCTCCATAATTACCTGGCAATTGATTCCCCCTAGAGCAGGATTTGGGCTTTTAATTTGTCTCAATGAATCCGGTATTGGCTCTCTGGTCCTCTGAGAGGCCCAGCTGAACATCTGAACCAATCTTTACCGCCCCACCCTGTTCGGCCCAGTCCAACCCAATCTAGTTTTGGGGACTGTAGCCCAGCCTGCATCCAAAATATCCCTATTCTCCCTTCCCATTTTTATTTTTACTCTACACATGCCCAGCAGGCCTCCTCTCGAGGTGGGACAGAGGCAGACAGAGACAGAAAGTGGATGAGAAATCGAGCCGTCATGTTATCCTCTGCTCCATAAAGCCTCTGTTCTTCCTCTGAATGTAGATGGATTGCTGTGTAGATCACTGCAACCAGTGGCCGGCGCACTATATTACATTTATTGCCCCCTTTTTTCCTCCCAATCTTCCTCCCTTCTCTTCCTGTGGATATGACGGGGGGTGGGAGGTGGGGTGGGGTGGGGGGCAAGAAGTACAGGGGGAATTGGGGTAGAGGTGCATCAGGGAAAAGGGGGGTGACGATTCGACACAGTGAGACAAGACTAACAAATTAGTCAAAGTGACAGGGAGTTTTATGAGGTCTGCTCTTGTGAGGCGACTGCTGCTCTCTGCTCTCTCCTCTCTCTCTCTCTCTCTCTCTCTCTCTCTTTCTCTCTCTCTCTCTCTCTCTCTGTCTCTCTTTTTCTCTGGGCTGCATGGACTTCATGCCGGGGCTATGAGTGTAAGTGTGTGTGTGTGTGTGTGTGCTTTCAACATTTGGGTTTTGGTCTTCTGTCCTAACATGTTGAAGTGAGAAGAGAAGTGTGTAACCTACAAGTACCTGGATGTCTTGTGTTTGTATATATTTATATATATATCTCTAAATGGTAAAGTATTTAACATGTGGACTCTGTGTAGTAGTATTCAAAATGACATGATTGTTGTCAACATTTCAGGAGAAAGTCAATATGTGTGTATATGTATATGAGATCCGTGCGAAAACCAAACAATCCAAGTTGATAATAGTATACACAATGCATACCGCCAAACACAGAAGGTTAAATGCCCAGACTCCAGCCCTGCACACAAACAAAAAGCCAGAGCAGGAATCACAACAATAACCCGGTACCTCCCCAGGAGCATCTATCACTCCGCAAGGCCACAGTACAAATATTTCAGAGCCGGGCCGGGGAAACAGCTAAAGTGGCTCACAGTATAAAGAGGAGTGGGAGAATAATAATAAGTGGAAGGTAATGACACACCATGCATCTGTCAGATTTATGAGTTTATATCCTGCTCTGCTTCTCTCATATACCTGGCGGCCAGGTCTGAGCTCCAGCCTGTACACACCACCATGCTGATGATAGGAGTCAGCGGTGAGCAATCACAGAGCACAGAGCGAAGGGGAGAATGGAGCCGCACTTGCTCTGCTATGGGCAATGACAACATCCAACAACTGGCTACTAAAGGCCCAGAGCACACACACACACACACACACACACAAACTATACCTCAAAATGGCCTGCAAAAATGCACAAAATCACAGAGAGACATATAACAAACAGGCAGCTGGGCAAATATCTAGAACACTGAGGTTGGGGGGCCCAGGACGGAGACGGCTCTGTGATCCATATATTTGAATATAAAGACATACAAATATATATATATTTAATATTATGCTTATGAACAGATAGCAGAATTGTACTGTGTAAACTGTACTTTAGCTAAATGCTGTGCTGCACTTCCAGGTTAGATCAGTGAGGAAAACATATAAACAATGCCAATTTCCAAGAAGGAAATTAAATGGGTGTGTGGGTGGGCCTTTAGGAGACATGCAATCAGCACTATTTTGGTGAGGAATGTTAAATGTAAACAAATTTGTCTTTGAACAATGACAATTCCATAGAGATTGTCTAATGTAGCCAAAGCCTGATGTCTGGTCCTTAAATAGCTATTGTTTATTCAAAGTTTATCTCAGGTCAGATCCACACTTTTGCTGTATACATATTGAAAGGAGACTTCTGTGTCTGTCTATGGCAGGTCAAATTCACATTGTTTGAAGTTTTTACATGAAAGGACTATACATCGTAGTCAGGGGTTGGATGAGTTTATCCAGGAGTTTACTTAAATTGGTTAGTAATGTTTTAAATAGTTAATTCATTGTTTTAAACTGAGATGAATTTGTTTTATATTTTTACTAATAGAACAGACACTAATGAAAAACAATCTGTAATTCTAAAGAGTAACAGCACATTTTTGAATTTACTAAATAAAAATAACTTAATTTACTTAAGTAGTAATTTAAGGCAGGATCATGTATTGTACATTCACACACAAATGTTGGATGTAATAGAGCATACACACTCAAAAACAGCAAGTGACAGTATGATCACACGAACACAGACACGCACACTGACAGCTCTCAACTTTGTAGCACATA
The DNA here is from genome assembly GCA_036023655.1 of Nannoperca australis. Classification (NCBI taxonomy): domain Eukaryota; kingdom Metazoa; phylum Chordata; class Actinopteri; order Centrarchiformes; family Percichthyidae; genus Nannoperca; species Nannoperca australis. The sequence continues at coordinate 39,056 of JAVQJD010098516.1, read as the reverse complement.
AATGTGAAACATCTCCTGAAAAACAGAACCAGATGGTATTCCACAAAAAGCAAGTCAAACGGGTGTCATAATTAAAAGTTATTCAAATTTTAAATAAGCCCAACCTCAACAGCAGAAAAATAGCTCCAATGCACTCCAATCACTGTGTGTGCCCCCAATTCTTACAGACTAAGGTCTGTGGAAAATGGTAAGTCTTGTCTTTTGGTCAGTCCCAGTGATAACAGTGTGAATATAAATAAATAAAGTATCTTTTTTTCAGTTTAAATATGATCGTTGTTTGTTTTTCTTGCACAATAATCTGATACATTTTCGAAGATAATAGAGTTTTGTTGTTGCGGGCTGAGCTGCGCTGTGCTGCGTATATTTCATTTTCACTTAAATATGATTAGGTGTTTTCGGAGAAGATTTTTATGTTTGCTGTTTTTGCTATCACCACTAATTAGGTGTTAGTTTTAAATGTTGTTTCCATGGAGACAAAACATTGTCATCCTGCATTAATGTTTTGGTATTGATTCTATTAGGTTTAAGATAAAATCTCATGTCATAGTGACACGCACAGGCTGCTGAAAATATGAGGTTCTTACAGTATTACACACACACACACACACACACACACACACACATGCACATGGCAACACACACACAAAGGAACAATGTTCATAAACCAGACTCACTGGCTGCTGATAGTAATGGGAGGCACAAGCATGAAGATGCTCATCAAACAGACACTATCATAGTTAAATTGTCTCATAAATACACACAGCAGAACAAACACAGAAATAAAACAATAATAATATTGGAACAGAAGATGTATTGTTGTAAGACTGTTGTTACACACACCAACGCAGGCATGTGGATAACCAAGCACATGGAGACATATGCAAACTTGCTTGGTTGAAAAGAAATGCACACATTCATGGACAGACACACACACACACACATGCTTGCAAACTTGTGCAGAGATGCCTTCAGGCACATACTAGCACACACACAAGCATACAGCCCTGCAAGTGTGTTCCAAGAAGCCGTTAGCACAGAAGGCTGTTTGTGAAAATGATCACATCAATCGAAGTGATAGATAAAAGACTGGGAGCAATTGATAAAGTGCCACAATTATTTGGAAGATGAATGGCTGAATTTGCTTTTGAAATTGGACTGGATCTCAGTGCAATGGAACAGAACTCATCATCATCAATGAGCCTGCCATTAGATTGCTTTCTGTCACAGCCCAATATCAGCCCGGACAATTGGATCCATCTGCCAAATGGGATCAAATAGACCTACTCACACAACATCAGAGGTGATGTATAGTGACCACGTGTAAAACATATTACATTGCAAATGCACAATACATCATTGTGTATGTTATTGTGTGTGCTTGGGTGTAACGTTTGCCATCACTGTGTATGAGTATGCTCAATAGAAATGATTTGAGATACAGTAAGTGAAAACAAGTACGACATGGAGGGAAGTAATAGCACTAGCAATACAAGGAGAAAAAAAAAACCATGATGCTTAAATGCCACAAATGAACCCATCAATTCATATAATGTGTGTGAGATGTGCAGTTAAAGGCAGTCTTTCGCAGTAGGGAGAGAGGAATCATTTTATTCACATCTTCCAACAACATCAGGATATTTTTCTTTTATTATTATTATTTAAAAGAATATTTGCAAAGTTGCAACTCATAAAACTTTCACTATCATATCACATAATTTATTTAAGCCTATAAATCCCTTGGCTTTTGCAGTTATATGCCTCATAATGATGCATTGGTTAACACAGCCTGAATATTTGAGCCACATAAAAATGGTAATAGATTAAACCAGGGGAGTGTATAGAGCTACAGTGTGTGTGTGACTGTGTACGTGTGTGAGTGCAGCTATCAGTAAAGAAGTATTACTGCAGCTTACACAGGCCTTAGCAAACAGAGGGGAGCATCAAAATGCACTGTATCTTCACTGCATACACTTGCACAAGGCAACAGAAGAGGGACAGACACAACAGGGGGCTGGAAGGAAACACACTAAGTAATGTATTGTGCTGGGAGGGAGGTGACAGGGGTCTGATGATTCAGAGGAAGTGTGTAAATGGGCTGCTATTAACGAAAAGGAAGGCTGAATTATTATTTATGACCGCAGATCTGCCCAGAGAAAACATCTTTGCACTGAAAATTTGTTATTTACCTTTTCTGTCTTCAGTGTCTGGGGTATCTATGGAATCTACTACTGACTCAAATTCACATGCACTATAAATCACACACACATCAGCTCCAACCTTTAAATCTGTCAGTGATGATGACACTGTAGTTTTGTCTTTATTTGTTGTATTCTGCCAATATGTTTCTCATGGCAGACTTAGTATCTCCAGCACTCTCTCTTCATATACTGTATCTCCTTTACTCTACAATAAGAAAATATATTCTATTGTATTGTGTTTGTGTTGTATATCTTCTATTCTATTCTGCTGTATACTAGGATAGTGTCTAGTGTCTGTAGCTAAGGTGAAGGCTGGCTATTTCTGTCTAAAGCAATTACAGACCAAACTTAACTGAAATGTAATTAAACTTTTCCAAACACAGACACACACTCATACATACGTCTACACTGTGCCATCCTCTTCCCATATTTGCAATAAAGCGTGTTTCTTTCTGCTTGTCTGTGAAGGGAATATGTGTACAGTGCATCCTGATATACCCTTCACCATCGCATCCTGTCTTCTCTTCTTCCTTTCATTCTCTCTGTCAAACAAACACACACAAAAATGCACACAAAACTGCCTGCGCACACACACACTGACATGCATGCACACGCATACACACATTGTTCCTGGGCGGTCAGTGTCTGGGGGAGCTCTGCAGGGACCTGTGCTGTCAGAGAGCAGACCACACAGTGTCCCTGGTCCCTGCTCCACCTGCTGTGACAGCTAATTAGGCATGGCCACAAAGGCTGGGCTGTCTGGGTGCTAGAGTGGGTGTCGTGGCATGGCATGGCAGGGCATGGCATGGGACGCCGTGGCCAGCTGATAAGGTGCCCTGCCATGTTGTCCGGGGGACACGCTTAACCCAGGAACACCCACGACCACAGTGGTGTGTTCTCGTCTTCGTTAGGCTCCCCTTCAGTCATTAATTACGCTCACACATTTCTATTAGTCCCCCATTTAGGCTAATCAACAAGCAGGGCCCACCACTGACATCATTAGCTCTCATAACAAGCAGTGACATTTGGGGAGGGGCCCTTCAGAACCGTTTGTGAGCATTAACCCTTCCCGTACCTTAATGAGCCATTCTTATCTTGTGGTGCACCTCTGGGCCTTTTGTCCTGCTCCTGTTGTCCGACACCCCCCAGCTGGTCCTTCTTGCCCCACTGTCATTAAGAGACAGCAGCAGCTAGTGCCAAAGCTGTGGTCGCTCCAGGCAGACAAGGAAGCTTAAATAGCATGGCAGGAAGTTAACACTGCAAGGGGGGCAATATATTTTTGGGAGAGTTGGGGATCAAAGGCGCTGAGGAAATGTGATGAGACAGGGCAGTCTAAGCCCTTTGGGTGTGTGTGTTTCTTTGAGTGCGTGTGACTCATATTAGATAAGAGGAAAGGAAGGAAACACAGGTTGGAGATGGTGACAGGGAGCTCAGCCGTTTGCCTGGACCAGCAGGGAGCAAGGAAAGGGAGAGCGGCCCCCTGAGCGACTGCACAACCTCCTGGGGTTTGAGCTGCTGTTTGGACGTAAAATTAAAAATGCACACACACAGGGGCGCACACACACACACACACACAGATGCATAAATACAGTTATTGAGTTCCTAACTTTCATGCTGCCGCATAAATATGTAACCCATGCATCATGAATAAACATTTGCATACATATGTTTGTCTGCATATATGTTCATGTCTGTGATAAGGATGCATGCATACATGTGTGACTTTTGCCATAGTCATATCTATCAGGAGTCATGTGGTGTGGTAGTACTAGACGCCATCCTTATTGTGCCACCTATCACATAGATTCACACCTGAACAGACTTCTAATTCATGTTATGTAACTTGTGAATGTGTATATGTGTGTGTAATTAATGACACCTCCCACACAGATGCACACGTTTAATGGTATGTGACTTCTGCCTCATAAGTCAGGCAAGAGTCACAAATGTTTCTATGTGTGCGTCTGTGTGGAAGATGGAAGAAATTGTGACCCAATCAAGCCTTGGATGTGTGGATTATGGGGCAGAAGTGTCTATGTTGTCGTCAAAACTGTAACTTTCCAGATTATCTAACACATTCAAAACCACAGACACCCCTAGCAAGATTATTTCATGCAAGTCACATGGGCAAGTTGTTGGCCACACAAAGCCACTATATATTATGGGCACAAAAGCTGGAAGCAAGACTTTATCAGTGTACTGTATGTCCAGCTTTCATTACAATGAATGGTGCACCATGTTTGAATACCTCATCCATTGTTTAATGCATCCATGGTAACTAACTAATCACCTGTGGAGTATAGCTGGGAGCAAAGAACTTAGCAATCCCAGCCAGCTTCACGGACCAAAGACCACGTTTAATAATTTACCAGATGAGAACCGCAGACCATGCTAAAAGTAAGCAGAATGGGTGAGAAAAGTACAACAAAGTCAGATAAACCTTCATTAGGCTCATGTGTGCAGCAAGTTGACTCTGAAGGTACAATCCTAGCCAATTACTGCATACCAAAACGTGTGCTCAGGGCAATGGCTAGCCCTCTGTGTTCTTTACTTATTCATCCCTGCCAGGCCTGCTGTATGGTGTCCTGATTGACTGTTCATGGTGAAAAATTCATGTGATCTCATTGTCTTCCTCTGTCTCCCTCACCTTCCTTGTAACCATCCCTGACCAGCAACTAAATTTGCCTGTCTTCTTAGCTGTAATTTAGAAGTGTATGCATGCACCCCTGCTCTCTGTGGGCTATTGAGGCTGAACTATGTGAAACATGGCTTTAAAGTTGTCTCTGAATAATGTAGCCATGTTGGTGAATGCTATGTGACACATGAGCTACGCTGCAACTTTGTATTGCAAGACGTTTTGAATATGCTGGTAACTTTTCCTCCTGCAACAGAAGATTATCACACAAAGCAAAAGCAGTTTTCGGAAACAGAAACTGTAGTGTACTGTGTATATGGTAGCGTACCTATGTTTGTTTGTTTGTTTGTTTTTTGATTAATTTGTTGGTTCATTTAGCTCATTTGCAAACCCACAACAAACACACATAATGCACATATTCAATCATGCATGCACACATGTAATTTGTGTCAAGAGAGGTTAGGTATGAAAAGGGTTAACACACTATTTTCTAGCTCTTATCGGTGCTGGTAAAGGGATAAGGAGAGGAAAAGTGAGCGGTAGAGGGAGGGGGGAAGTGAGAAAATGCCATTTGGGGGGAGAGCCAAGTGGGTCTGCTAAACGAGTGGATTCTTATGCAAATACATGCTAATTTATGCGCACAAGGCAGTGGCAGCGCCCGAGGCTGCTTTGATTGGCAGTTGCAGGTCTGTGTGTGCTGAGGAGGGATGCTTGGCTCCGGGTGCTTCTGTAAAGTTGGGCACAGCTGCCTCTCCATGTTCTACATGCTCTGGATCCTCCGACTGCACACGTCTGTAGCCTAGCCTCTCCACCGGACTAGTCCCAGCAACCAACAGGGCTCCCATCCAAAAAACTCTCCACACACCAAGAGCTCAGCTCAGCCAGCTTCAATTCCTCCATGGCTGGAAGCAGCAAGGGCATCATTATAAAATCAATGCCCCAGCTTCATCTTGCCTGGCTGTTTGTGTGTGTGTGTGTGCGTGTCTGAGCAGAAGGGGCAGCGTTCTGGGCTTGTTTGTGTTGATTCAAGGGGGTGTTTGTGAGTGGCAGAACAGCATAGGTGCCGATGCAATGCTCTCTACACTCACTAATGGGCTGACAGAGAGGCTCTAGGTCAGGGCCTCCCATTACTTCAGGAGACAAACTGGCTAAATGAATAGGAACCAACATCTAGCTACCTCCCAGAGTAAATGTAAATGCCATTTGTTTCTGTGGCAAGGTGTTGTCATGCAGAGCAGTGGTACATCTTGATAATGTAAACATAAATTCCTGAATACAGTGATGCCCGAGTAATTGGGTGGCTGTTATTTATCATTTTTTTGGCAGTTTTTTGTATTTGCGAGGCAGGAGGAAGAAAAACAAATTTAGCCCGGCGAGGATAAAGCCATTACTCTGTCTATTACTCATTTACACAGGCCCCGGGGCCAATGGGAAAACACTTGGAAATCACCAACATAAAATAGAATATGTTCCCTAAAAATATAGTGCATTTTACGCTACCTCATAAATGTAGTGATGAGGTTTCTTGGAATGAAACAATGGAGTCATTTTTTCCCCACCATTTCTCTACAATAATATATATGTATGGTAGTACTTATGCATATGTGTTATAAACATCTCATTCTAATGTGCAACCATGCTTGTCCCACACAAGTAATGCACACACACACACACACACACACACACACACAGTTTGTGTATCCACATGACCAGCAATTCCCGCCTTTCCCCCCGGCTTTTCACACGTGCCAAAACAGAAGGTATTTTTAAAGTCTGCAATTATACCCTCTGCAGAGTGTAGGCAGTGAAATTATTTGTTTGGCACCCCCAGCACCCCAATCCCACACTCCCTGCGCACCCTATCTCAATGGGAAATAAAGCAAAACCATTTAGACAGGTCTGGAACAAACACATCCAAACCTTTTGTTTGTCACACCTGGGGACCACAAATGGATTCTCATCATACAGTAGATTGAAAATGTATGCCTATTTACACCAGTATCCCTCTCTTTCTGGATATTACAATCATTTTGCCAGCCATGAAGTGGCCCTATATCTGCCCATGTTGTTCTCCTCACTCAACTAATCTCCCCTCTCCAGCTTTTGATGACACCGGAGACACAATGTGATGTTCCCTCATCCCCCGTCACCCGGCGTTGGTTTTTGAAATAGCACATGCGCCAAATGCATATTTCATCCTTCCCCTTCGTCACTGTAGAAGCAATGAATAATACATCTTTTATTATATTATTGCAAAAGATTTGTAACACTTGAAACAGAATGCAATATGCAGTTTATCTCCATGCATGGCGAACACAAGGTGCTTCCGTAGCGTCTGTCTGTGTCACCAGACAAGAGGGGAAGCAAAGAGAAGAACAGAGGAAACAAGCTCATGTGACTCCTGACAGTCCATCAGCTTCCCGGGGCAATTATTCTCCCGGCTGAGGGGTTGGATGCTGAGGCTGGTGACGGCCTTCGTGCCTGTCTACACACTTAAACAATGGATGTGTCATTTTTAACATGTTTATGTGCTTTGTGTTACTTTTCAATCCAGCATATGTTAATAGCAGTTCATGCTGGCGTACGTTTGCTATTAACACCAGTGGCCAAAATCCTTGTAAGCTGTTGCGACAATGTGGCTTTTTCACCAGCCATATTACACTACAACATGTTGTCTATACTCAAACACAACAACAAAACATTACAAGCTATAAAAACACGACTGTGGCTTCAATAACTCCATTAAATATACAATATATCATCAATGGAAAAGTTTGCGCTCCATAATTTTTCAAGCTTTTTGTTCTATTCACTAACCTTACATTGTCTGCAGACCTGTGTAGAAAATCTGGCATTATTAAAATCCACCCTTAATCATCAAGCGCCTTTGTTTTGCTGGCGTTACTGCGGTCCACTTTGAAATGTAATTTCCTGAAGTAGAGGGTCAAGAGCTGATGCCATTTTAAATGGAATAATTGAAGTGTTTGGTTTTTTTTTTTCCTTGTGTGTGAGCAGCAGTGTTTGTCGTCGGCCTGCCTTGTCCTCTTAGAGATGGAAGGGTGAAAACACGCTGAAGGCCTGCAGAAAGCCCTCCAGCTTCTATTGTTTAATTTGACGAGGAGGCGTGAGGTGAGCTGGAAGAGGAAATATGTCTCGGTGTTGCTGTATACCACTTGAGAGCTCATTCACTGCCTGGGGCTATTGACCACACCATGTCAGGTTCTATGCTAGAAACGTGTCCCCACACAACACTTAAATTGCATTTGGACCTTGGCCGAGGTGAGCAAATGCCTGGCCAGAAATCAATGGAAGGATACAAGCCTCGGTGGACACAGGAAGGCATTAGCTTTCATTCCAGCTATTGATGAATGCCAGGTACATTTCATCAAACTACTGTAGCTCACTGAGTTTTTGTTGACTGTACACATGCAGAATTTGAGTTGGATGCTTAGAGAGACTATACTTACATGAAAGGTTAGACAATTATTGTCAAAAGTTGGGACTGGTTTTCTTTCGATAGCTAGAAGCTGATAAGTCTACAAACATCTTGAGGGAGATGGGTTAAATGTTTAAAAAAGAATAAGTAGATGGATAAATAAACATTGTATCCCAGCTTTGCTTCGCTGATCTGTGACTAACTGGATAGCCATTAAGGTTGAAAAATCCCAGAGTGTGAAACAGACTGGAACACATTGAGCTTCGGCTCAGCATAATAGATTTTCATTTCCTTAATCAACTTCCTTATTCATCCTTTTTTTTTTCAAGGAATTAATATAGATCACTGTAAATGGGAGCCAAATACGTGAGCGGCAGCATGCAGGGAGCAGGCTCAGTGGAGGAGAGCAGGCTTTCTCCTTCACCAGGAGCAGCATCTGTTGCTCCCCTGCTCCAACGCTATTTACAGATAGCTGCCATTATTTACGCCTGATAAGATTCTATCCAATTTGCCAATCCACACTGTTCACAGAGACACGGACAACGCAAGCGCTTAACAAGGAAGTATCACAGAAAGGCTTGTCAGTTGTCGCATGCGGTTTTCAATTCAGCGTTGGCCAAAACAAATATGATTTGTATGTAGCAAACGTAAAAGAATGATTAATATTTGTTTCTGTGTAGGCAAATGGCAGTGCACAGACAGACAGTGAGACAGGTACAAGCTTACAGAGATAGGCTTACACACATGCCACGTAAGTTAAATAACCTTCAAAGTCTCATATTGGTGGCTATACTAAAAAGAAATACCCTGAATTAGCCGCTGCTTAGTCACTGTTAGTATTCAAGAGTGGCCGGCAAACTGAAGCGAAGAGACAATATGTATACTGAGATAAGGATTACACAAAGCTCTTAGGATAAAATTCTCTCCTCACTATGAAAAAGCCCCCCTTCACAGAGCCACCAGAGCCCCATATTATGTAAACCTCTGCCTAAATACTGTGCCTAAACCTCAGATGAATCCTTGGAAAGTTTGATGTGCCAGCTTTCAGCTCTAGGCTAGGTGGGTGAGTGTTAATTTTCAAGTGAAATAATGCACTGTGAATATTCTGTGCAAGTTACTTTTTTGTAAATTTTGGAAATCATATTTTCTCTCTGACTTCAGGGACTTCACAGAGAGTGTATTTATTTGTGTGCGTGTGTGTGTGTGTGTCTATGGCAGTGTGCAAAAAGACAAGAACCACAAAAGAAATGACACCAAAAAAAAAATGCTGCAGAGAGGAAGTGACAACGAAACAAAAGAACAAGAAAAGACAAAGACAGAGAAGGAGAAAGTGACAAAGGCAACGAGAATAAAATGAGGCGACAGAGAGAAAGAGAGGAATAAAAAAAATGAAGCATGTCGAAAGTAAAATAATAGAGGAAAAGAGAGGAAGAAAAGGAGAAAAAGAAGGACACAGTACCAGACAGAGAAAGAAAAAGTTTAAGGAGGATTGGCTTTGGCAACAAAAATGATCTCTCTATGATTGCAGCTCTCTTTGCAAATAACATATAGTGTCAGTTTTAGTCTGCTCCAAGCTCCAGATGGATGATTTTTTCCACATACGGACAATTCAGATGCCAGAAGTGGGAAAAAGACACTAAATTGTCAACTGTAAAGAAATAAGTTGACTTTTCAAATGCTCTAAACTGTCATATGTCAACCCATCAGACTGCAAGGAGATTAAAACAAAACACACCTTTTAGAGGTAGAGATTCGGATATTGCGGCACTGTCATCCATCAGTATTGCCTGAAGAGATGTCAACAAAATCTTTCTCTAAGATAACACCTACAGTGCCCCCACAACTTTTTGGGTTGCTTATACAGTTGCCCTTTCTTTGTATCACATGTAGACTTTTCTGTGAGTAGATGAGGAAACACTAGTCTGAGTCTGCAACTACTAATAGCTAGCACTAGCTTCCTAATACTAAAAGAGAATGATGATTGCTGATGATCCTAGGCATGCACTCATCTAATTGATTACTCCAGAAGTCCACAAACAAACAAGAAAGGTAAACAGGTTATCGCTACTGTGCTCTTTTATGAAGACAAAAGAGAAATTATATGAAGCTGTGACATATTCTACCTTCAGTATCCCTATGTCTGTCACTGTCTACTGTCTATAGTGCACATCACTGCAATAGGAACAAAACACACATGCAACCACACACTGCACATCCCTCCCCTTTTGCCAGAGGATAACCCTGTGATGTTATACCCTTGCAGGGTGCAGCATCTATAAGCTCCTTTTTTGTCTATTGAAGAAAAGCGTTCCACTCTGGTAGATTACGGTCAGAGACGATTAAGATCTTTGCCTCACTGAAGCAGGGAAAAGGGAAAAAAGGGACGTGCTCTGTGTAACCTAAAAAAAGAAGACAGAGGAGATAAAACAGATGAAATCCTTCCTTCACTACAGAGCCCCAGGCTGCTCAGTGGGCGTGGCGATCCCAATGCATGAGCAGCATCATTGGCTTCTCTCTCTTTAAATGTCTCCGTCTTTCTCCTTGTCTCTTTTTTTGCGACTCTCTCCCGACTGAATCTCCTTGTCTCTTTTCTCACCTTACTGCCTTTAAAAAAAGAAAAAAAATCCCTTGTGTGTCTGTCCTTCACTCTGATCATTCTGCAGTCGGAATAGTATGAGTGCAGAGTGGCATCAAATGTTACATTTCATGATTTTGGATACTAGCTTTTTTGGAGATCTAATATGAGCTCAGTCTGCTGTTACACTTGTTGTAAGTCACTCTGGGTAAGTGGGTCAGCAATATGCCTTAAATGTCGATTTAAAATGTTTCTTGTGCTTCTCTCGACCACATATTTTATTGAAGTAGACATATACCCTCAGAGACTCTACAGTTTAAAGGACCAATCAGGGATTTTTGACCACATACGTTACCAGCATCATTTTGAACATACATGTAGTATATAAGATATGAGTAGGATTTTTTTTATGTTGGTGGTGGTTTGTTTATATTACGATCTTGGATTAATGCCATTTATATCATTTTCCATTTTACCTTGACCTGGAACTTTTGTTTTTAGCAAATGTAAGTACTATGTCTTTTATAATTTATCCTGTAAATATATAAACAATGTGTTGGAAGAAAGTGGAAGAAATGATACTATGTAAGAATATAGTATGTATCCAACTAGATTGTCCATTTCCAGGAACAAAAGTCACAACACACTTTTGATTACCTAAAACGTTTTATAAAAAGCCATTAATGATCAAATTCGGATAAATCAGTGAATACATTTGGATTGAACTTTGGATTCAGCTGTCAGCAAACATTGATGGAGATAAATTCCAATGAGTGAGGAGCACTCGTTTTTTTTAAGTTCAAGGAAACATTAAGATAAAAATGCAGCCTTCCCTGTATATGAAAACATCTCTTTGCTGATTTCATTGATTCAGAACTGTTCAGACCCTGCTGCAGCTGCAGCGACTGATTTAAGTAGTCTAATGACTGAATGTCAATTATTTAAAGTCGTGAGTCTCATCAACTGACGGAATCAGTTGCTTTGCTGTCACAGCAAATTCCTCACCAACATCAAGCCAACCATTAACAACCTCACCATCTCGTTGAGGATTCAGACATGTTCAAATCAAGAGGCAGTTGGTTTTCAGCCCCTTCTAAAAGCCCATCATCACTATTTTGAAATGCAATGAGTTCTTCAAGTCCCAAGATACTGTTATCCCTGCTCCATAATTTCTTGTTAAGTTGATTTAAATGATGAAATGTGTCACTCAGAATGTCTAACTGTGACCATAAATACTGTACATCATACAGCATGAGCAAAATAAATGGATGCTTTGGTGTCTTGCTTTACTTTGGCACTCAATGATTACAGTGGCAAGCCAAAACCATTTTAAGCTAAGCTGCCTAATGTCATTATGGGTAAAGAAATGATTTTGCTCTGTTGACATGTGACTGCTAAAAGACCTCAAATACCGCTGAATGAAGTCCATCGTCTTTTGAAACCCGCTATTGTAGGAGCGCTGTTTGTTACCAAGTCCAATCCTTTCTCCTCAAAAAATGAAACAATCCTCTGGAAAATGATTTCACCAGTTATGTGTTCTTACAGGGGGATATACTGTAGTCCAAGAGAGTCCTCCTGAAACCCTTTTTTAAGTTGGAAGTGATTCCTTCCTCACAGACCTCTCCTCGGCTGCCAGTCCATTACCCCACGTGACTATCACAGTTCCATCCAGTCTACCTCTCTCTGTTTCTTCCTCACTTGAGTTTAAAACATAACCTCATGTTCAGGATCCAAGAGTCATGGGGTTGGGGGAAGATGAATGACATTTCAGGACATTTAACAAACTATCCACTAAAATGTCTCAGGCAGTGTTGGAATGTCACCAGCTGCCAAGCAAATGATTGTAAAGTTTGACTCTGGACGTTTAGTTTGCATTGTCAATCAGCTACTTCAGCATGCCATCATACATGTATTCTCTCTAAAAAAAACAGCGCTGCCTGCTAAACTAGTAAAACACTGTGTGTTGGTTGTATTCCTGTCAAAGGAACATCCATATGCCTCAGTCCCATTCCTTTACTGTTGGCCTACATAGAGAGGCAGGGTTTTGGTAGGCATTACATCTTCCAGGCACGTTCTTGAAGAAAGGGAGAGATGGCAAGATAAAAGGTCTTTTTGTGGCTCCCACCCTCTGCTTGCCTGTCATACCCACACTGGAAAAAATAATCCTATTAACAATTCAATTTAACTGGGGTTCCATGTAAAAAAAAAATCTACGCTGCTTATTTTCCCGCTAAGTGTGTTTCAATTGTTTACCAATTAGTTTAATTTCCTAGCAAGAACTTGCAGGAGCTCATATTGTTACGTATTGAAATGTGATGACATAATGTCTGCTTATTCAGAGAAAAGAAGTTTGAAAGATTGCATTGGAATATGGTCAAATCATCTCACAAAAATGGTAGTTTTTCTGTCAAACTTAAGGAAAATATGATTCTAGACGAATGGAAAATTAAATGGCTTGTAAAAAAACTCAACATTTTTCACAGTGCTTTCTCTGCTTGTCTCTAGTACCTACACTCTCTTTGCTCCTCTCTCTCAAACAGGGAACCGGCCATATGGCAAATCATCCCCTTACTCCTGCATGCTATCCGTCCCACCTCCCATAGCCACTCTTCTCCAACCACACACACACACACTCATGCATACAGGAAAAGAGTAAAATAAACCACAGGGATGCTGTGGGTTGAGGTACAATAGGGCATAGCAGGGTGGGTGACCAGAGCAGATGTCTCTCCCTTTCTCTCTGTCCCCCTCTTACCCGACACTGGCATTAGTTGGTGTCAACCAATGCCAGGGCACTAGTCCGGGCACTATGGCGCTCCACATTGACTAAAATGTATTCATACAGAAGTTTTCCGTGGAGATTAAGCGTATCTGCGGTGTCGGCAGGACGGGGTCAAAGTTGGCTGGTAACGAGGAGCGGCAGCACAAGCACAGGGCAGACAATAAATCTTTCCTGTGTGCCAGCAGACCCGTGGACCTACAAATCACCGAATGGTTTGTTTTTTAAATGAGCTGAGTTGACCTTAGCGGTGCATTAATGCACATTTCAGATGCAAAGACATTCTCACCCAGAAAAAAAAAAAGCACTGCTCCTGGCTATATAGAAGGGGGAAATAGAGAGAGAAAAGGGAAAGCGAGCGCGCGAGAGAGAGTTTACTGTTATGACTGTTCACCTTTTTACCCTGGCTGCAGAATTAATTTCAGCATTTGAATGGTAACGCTGATGTTTGGCTGAAAGATACTGCCAGTGCAATGATCCTCAATAAAGAGCTATGAGCACTTTACATGGGAAGAGACATTTGCCATTTGCAGTGGGAGGCCCATTGGATCACTTGCTGAGGGCTTAGAGGGGGAAAGAAACACTGGGGCTTTCATAGAAGCTGATGGAATAGCTTCAGCACATAAAAGCTCTGTCATACTAGGGCAGAAAAAAACACAATTTGCTGTACTGAGATTAGGGGTTGTTTATGCTCCATTTGGAATTCAAATGGCATTTCACACTGACAAAGAAACAAAGCTGCTGAGATAAAGGCAGCTGGTGTGAGAGTTGTCATAGTGGCAGTGATGGTTCTAATGTCTATGGCATTCTCCAGCCATCATGGGCAGATGGGCTGCTGTACAGAAAACCCAGCACGAGTGTGCAGCGCAGCGCCCCCTTCAGGCAAGGTCCTTCATGCAGTTCCTTTACGGAAGCAGAGACAGAGTGGGAAACTGTTGGCCAGACTGAGCCAAGCTTTAGTTTTGTCATTAAGAGTTTATGATTGACATGATATAATTTTCTCAACCATGGTAGTGGTTTTGGCCACCTCAGAGATCAATGTCCATCCTCCGATCAGCCGTGCTTACACAGCCTCATCAGGGCTCCCTGGAAAGAAGGGAGCTCATATAGCCTTGTGAAACAGAATGCCAAGATGAAACGAGGGATGAAGGGGACACCAAAGGGGCACTAGCTGGGGCCAGATTAGCCATTATTTGCCACACAAACCCTCATGATGCGAGGCGAAGGTCAGACAAGCAGCCTGGCACAGCTGGGCGCAAAGACTGAGGCATCCCAGCGGCAAATGGCCAGCCTTTGATCAGGCGTGTCATTTCTGTCACGAAGGTGACCCACACGATCAGCCTACGTCGACCAGCCAGAGCCCCTGGCCGTGGCAATGACTGATGGCTAACATTCATACTCTCTATCCACCCTCCCAAGTAAAACCAGAGGAAATCTTTATTTTGTGGCCATGTCAGCCTCACGACTTGAGTTCACACCCTGAGAGAGATATGCTGTTTTTGTGTTATACCGAAGCCTGTTTTACTCCCCCTCTTCCATAACCTAAAACCTCTGCTTTATGAGGGCTCATCACAGGGACAGGCAGTAACAAACTGAGAGAGAGAGAGAGAGCAAGCTGAGAGGGGGAAGGGCACAGCAGACAGAAGCATAGCAGCAGTGCCAGCCACACTTACGGTGCCCCCTGCAGTAGGCTGGCGAGCATCCCATGAGCCCGTGTACCAAAGTCCCCTCTCCTCCTTGGTCCCCCCTTTTGCCTTTTCAACTATAGGAAGGCAGACTGACACTCAAGTTAATTAAGATTTTAATCCAGGGTGAGAGTGTCAGTGGAATACCACACAACAAAAGCAAACGTGGGCCTATCAAGACGGGAGTGAGAAGGAAAAGATGTTTGGATGTGGCCCATACAACATGACAATATTCACCCCTCCTCTGAGAGGTCGGACAGAGTCAGTCACTTTGTAGAGCAATCAAAAGTGCTCGACAAGTCCATTTTGCCAGGCTTAAGGCTCAGTTCAATGCCATCTACAGCTAAAATGATGAGTTCATTTCCAAACACAAAATGCATAATCAAAAGCTATGTCTGATGTTGTAAACATGAGGAAACAAATTACCCACGATGGTAGGGGAGCGACAATCCATGACTGACTAGAGGAAAAGGAGGATGAAATTGACTTGGAGACATTTGAATGCCTCTACTTCTTAAAAATTCTCTCGCAACTCGACTTCAAAATAGGACAGCTTGCTACAGTTGACGTGGTTGAAGATGAAACATGAGCTTGTAGGAAGGCTGATTCATTCCTCATGTTTTTCCACTTAGTTCTGAATCAGATTTGAGGACCTTTCTCTATCAGTGTGCCCCTGGGTTCAGTATAGCCAAGAGTAAGACCTTCTGGGAAATGTAGTTGGAGTGAAAATGCGAGCAAACCTTCCCACTGGCCTGATATCAGATCGGGCAGCAGACTACTGGAGAGGCAGGGGCCTATCCCATATTAGGAGAGTTCACATACGTGGCAGGGTGTGTATGGTGGAATAAGTGGGACAACTCCCAGCAGGCTGTGAAAGCACTGGCCAATAAATGATAAAAGAGCAGGACTAGTCCCCACGCTGCCTTATTGAAGTTTACCTTTGTACGTTTACACTGAATCCCAATTTGCCCTCACTGCATTTTTTCAACTCATACCATCTCCCCTCCAGAAGTCTGGGGACCATCACACACATCGAGAACTGTTCTACCTGACTGGCCTTTGTCACAGTGGAGATAAAGGAGATCAAACTGAGCTGCAAGATAACTACATCTATCCAGAAGCTGTTGTTGATAGAAAAACTACATTTCCCTGAAGACATCAAAGTATTAGTTTTTTAGACACAAGTTTAAGTTCTTAAAATGTCTAGTTCTACAGTTTTCTGAATCTCTGTAGACAAAGAATGACAATAAAATGTTTGGTAAAAAACAGTATTTGAGCCAGGCACGCATTTTCAAAATATTTGAGAAGAGAGGTAAGAAATTGATGCTATAGTTTTCCCTTTGGAGGGCAGTTTTAACTGAAGCCACCTAAGTGCCGCCACACAGGCCCTTAACCAAAGATTAAAGGAACCAGACCCTCTTTAATTACTGCAGATCGCTTAATTTTCCTATGAGTCGTATAGCAACTTGCCTATGTAAGAACTTTTTCATTTTGCACTGATGAGCAAAATGTTTAATTATACTGTATTAAGCTATTTATTCCCCCTTGACTTTACCATGGATGGGTGTGTGAGCAGCCATGTGATGGGATGAAATTAAATCGCTTTTTGTTTGTTTCAAACCCTCTGTGTGTAGAAAAAGTGTTACAGTGAAATGAATCAATGTCAGTGACAGGACATGAACAAACCAAAAGAAGCTTGCTAATATTAAATAATTTAATGCAACGGGATAAATATTTACTGGCACATTATAACTATAGTTGTATCCTTCATGCGTACAAATTAATTGTAAGCCCATGTACCCTGTACTGTAATTCAGTTTTTTGTTTTTTTTTACCTTGAAAAATAAGAAATACAAGATATGTTTAAATATGTCAAAGTGAGTGCAACTTAGAGCAAATGTAAGTACACATTCCCTCTGCTTCATTAGACCTGAACCGACATAAGCCTAATAATACTCTGACCCACTCAGCTGACCTAAAAAACTCTAATCATATTTGCACTAATTCCCATACATAAGCACTTTAACTTTACTTGGATATGCAAATATGACTTCATACCAGCGCCTACAAGACAAATTCTCAGTGATGTGTTTTTTTATAATTTTTTTTTTTTTGCAGTTCCAGCCAGCTCAATACCTTTCCACTTAATATGCTGCCAAGTTAATCAACGTTGGTTGAAATCCGAGAGATCACAGACACTTTAGCTGCTGACGCGCCTGGCGTTCCTCAAAGGCAATGGCTGATGGATCTCCTGTGTTCATTATGGAGAGAAAGAGTTCTCTTTAATCAGCCTGGGAGTCACTTATCATAAGGACGCCTTGCCACACGCGCACGCTTATGCACACGGATGCACACTTGCGCACAAAACACACACGTACCAACCTCTGTGTAGAAAAGCACAGATGGAAATACACGTTCATCAGGATGCCTCACCACACACACGTACAGTAGGCTATTAAGACACTTCCACCCAGGCATACAAAGACGGCAAAGTGGCTGGGTAGGATCACAGAGCCCAGCACACACACTAACATCTCTGAGATCCTCCCAACCAGCAATACAGAGCAGCTGAGAAAGATATATTGCATGTGGACAGATCTTACAAGATCTAATATGGACCTGCTTAATTACAGCGCTGTACACACACAAACACACACACGGATGTAAGTACTGCAAGTTAGCTGCCATACCCAGTCTCAATGTGACAGGCTGAGAGAATGCGATCTTGTGGCAGACCATGTTTAAGACTGAATAAATATTTGAGGTTTTGTGTTCAAATGCTTGTCTGGGGGATGTAGGTAAATATATGCGTTTGTATATTTGGGTCTGTACTGTGTCACTGTGTGTAAGCGAGAGTCTGTTTAGGTGACTGAGTGGGTGTTTGTGGTGTGTATGTGTGTGTGTGTGTGTGTGTGTGTGTGTGCGCCAATCTCTTTGGATTGTGGACAGGCATACACTGATTTAATCACTCCCCAGGCAGAGTGTGGGGGAGGCAGAGGAGGCTGTGAGGCAGATAGGAACAGACAAACGCGACAAGGCGAAAGAAGGAGTGAGCATGCTCGCCCCGCGGGCTGGCACTGCTGCACAATAAATACAGACTTGTACACATATTACACTAAAGGTACACCTACATGGACACGTGAATACATAAATACATACATATATGTATGCACTTCAACCATTCACATATACTGTAGAGTAATACTAAAGCACAAAACCAAAGGGTATGCGTGTATATACGTGCTTGCATGTGTTTATGACTAGTTATTCATGTTTTTTGTTTGTACACGTATGTGGCTTATTATATGTAACCTTGCCTTTGTGAGTGTGTATGTGTGTCTTTGTGTAGTCCAGATGTACGTACTGTGTACATTTAGTCCCAGCCAGAGGTCACTAATGGAGAACAGGGTGGTAATGGGCCTGGCAGTTCAGGTTTTTCTGTAATCTCATCACGCTTAACTCAATAAGGTAAAGGTCAGTCTGCCCCCCGGTAGACACCCTGTCCCTGCTTTGACCTGCTGAGAGACAGAAGACGTGGCACCGCAACCTCAGGGCCTCTGACGGAGGCTGCATCAAGACTTATTTAGTTACAAACTCCCTTCAAAGCTGTGTCTCTTGTTCCTGGCTTTAAAGCGGCTCGAGACCATTTCAATGCAGCACCGAATGGCAACAACAGGTAAATGAAATATGAGACCAATCATGTAACATGGTCTCAGTACACTGCATACAGAACGGCACACTGATGCGAGTTTATAGAAAAGGATTATATAAAAAAACAGCAAAGGAACAAAAGCAAATATCTGATGTTGATGTAGATTTTTAGGAGACAGTTTCATATTCATTTACTGTGCAAAGAGAGATATAATTTTCACTGACACTTAATGCAACACAGTTTCAGTCCCACTTTTTGATTTAAATCAGGACTATTATTACATAAAAATAACTTGATTTACTGCAGCTTTAAGATGAAAGTGCAGAGCAAAGATTAAGGTGGCTTAGTTCTTATTGATCCAAAATTCAAATTGTTAAATTCAGACAAAACTTTGCTAAAATGTGTTTTGTATATGAATAAATTCATAATATATGAATTTATTGTTGTTTGTTTTGCCTGTTTGTGTTTGCTAGGTTGAAAGATGCAGACAATAGTGAGCAACTTGTTCTGGGAGCTTTTCAATCCGAAATGCCAAGATACTGCTTGTTTTTGTTCCTCCCTTCTGCTCAACACACACACACACACACACACACATACTCATCTCTCACCTAAAGCACCATCCCTTATTCTCTCACACGTCATATCAACAGTATTCTCTCACTCTGTTTTCTCCCTGCTACAGGTTTAAATTAGCCTGTAAAACATAAAATGTACTTACTTCCATTATACTTTGTATAATAGGAAACTCTACTAAAAGTAAGCTAGTTTGATCCATGCAACACATATTTGATGACAAATGCTAAACTACAACAAAAATCAACAAAAACAGATGATTCTTTTTTTTTTCTCTCAACGTTTTCCTTTCTCCCTTAGAGCAGTGAGTTGGGTTGGTACCGGTGTTGACAGAATCAGACCATGTGATCAATCAGAGCACAGCGGTGACAATGAGGACCGATGGGTGAAAGATTACACGCACATAAACACACATTTTCATTGTGGAAACATGACACCAAGAGCAAGAATTAATTCAGAACTTTCGGTAACACACACACCACAAAAGGGCTCAAAACAGGAGTAGCTGAAAGGTAACAGCTGTAAAAAAAAAAATTCATTTTCCTCCGGAGTCATCTCCCTGAGTCTCAGGTGTCTGACATGGCAGGCTTGCAGGAGGGGGAATGAGCTTAAAGATTGACCTGGGAGTCTCCCAGTGAAATGCCTCTAATCAGCCCCGGGGGATAACATCCTCTCTGGGCTCTGGCTGAGATGGGAGCCGGGGGCAGGCACACGGCAAGCCTGACAAACTCTCTTTCCAGAGATCAATACCCAGACTGCTTTTAAAGTGTGACATGTTGAGAGGCAGACAAGGAATTCTACTTCTGGAATCCCAGGGAGGAGAGTTTTTTTTGTTTGTTTGGTTTTTTTTTTAGACGTGATTTTCTGGTGAAATTGCCTGACATATAGTAGGTGTGTGAATCAGTATGTGGTTATGGGTTTTGTGTTGCTTAGGATTACATCAGGCTTATCTCTAGAATGGGAGGGTCTGTGCATGCAATATGTGCACAGATAATGGGACTTGCGTAGCATTACTTGACTTGAATATTTAACAAACAAGTGTAATTCTTTAAAACACACTCTAAACTTGTCGCTCATCACAAGTTTCCTAAACAGACTTAATACAAGACAACAAACATGTTTTACTTTGCCAACTGTCAAATGTCAGTAACTACCCTATATTTAATTTTTTTTTGCATTAACACGTGATAGAAAAGTAATAAAAACATACTGTGCTTTTTGTGCTGTAGCATACGTGATAGACAGAAACATGTTCACACTTTTTTTTAAGTACTCTAGCTGCACTATTGTGATCTATCTGCCACCTACTGGAAATCAATTCACTGAATCCAATGCCTTTGAGTATGATTTTTGTTTTTGTTGAGTTTGGCTACACCTTCTGTGATAAGTGGTAAGTGCGTTTGGTGTTTTGGACTTTACTCCGCCATGATCACATTAGAATAGTGGTGGAAGTACGTCAGTTCCCAAAACCCCAAACAAAAAAAGCACAGGCTGTCCTACTGAGACGAGTGAAACAACTACAAGTAACACAACAACAGAATATCCACCAGTGCCTCGGAGCAACCGTGACTACAGAGACAGTATTATCTGCATTACATGTATCGAAAACGACTGAAAGACGGTTGAGGTGCGTTATTGCTGCAAATAAATGGCAGTCAACAGCAGCAGCTTGGTCAGATCAAACTGGTCACATCTAAACAGGATTAAAGACACAACAACACCGACTTTTGTTGAAAGCAACATATGTACTGCACTAATATACAATAGCACAACAATTCATTTTAAAAGCAATAGCGACATTAACTTCTTTGTTCTTTTTTGTGAGAAATTGTGATGTTCATCCAAGTTTTGGCTCAGAGAGGCCTCTTTTTAGTATGCTTTCTTGCTTCTGATTATTCTGGTATTTGATTTGTGTTTTCTATTTGAAGTTTGGTCTTTCTGTAGGTGCTGCATTTTTCTTTGTCTGTTCAGGCACGGTGGCTATTGCTGCTAAAATTGTCCCCTGTGAGTAATATATTATTATGTATTATATTATTATATGTAAAAATGGGTAAGTAGCATTTTACTGTTTCAGCTGTTGGCGGTGGTGTTGGTTTTAACTACTTATGCACAGTTTAGTTGTTCAATTCCCACTCTGTGTCGTTCCCTCTCATCGGGTCACAAGATACATTTTGGGAGTCTTGAGATGATTGATTTAGTAGGAAGGAAGGCTTATTATCCTTTTTTACTTTTTAGTAAGTAGTTATTTAGTTATTTCAATGAAACCATATGTAACATTTTTCGGGGATTAAGATGTTTCTTTGGTGGAACTACTAAAAATCATCAAGACATCTGAAACGTGACACACAAGCTCAAAAGGTTTAAACCATTAGTATAATGTTTAAAAAATCATTGTATTATAAGCTTATCATATGCTTTTTAAGGGAAATATGTAAAGCAACCATTAACTAGCTGTACAGTAAATGTAGTGGAGTAAAAATAACTATATTTCCTGCAGATGTTTCAACATTCTGACACTCATATTTGTTGTCTTATGTGGCAAACAAGCAACACCCATCTGGATCCCCAGTAGGCAAACTGTAAAAAAGTATTTGCCAAATAGTACCTGGTCCAGGCCCGCTTGTTCCTCTGCATAAATATCTTTGCCATCCATCCCATCTGACATCTGGCACCGTCTGACTGGGCACAGCTCAGCCCAGCTCGGCTCCATAGCTTTAGGGGAGGTCAGCGACTGGGGGCTGGGCACTGGGGCCTTCAGGGAGGTTGTTCTGCATACTGAGCAGCCTGATTAGGCAGAGGAGTACAGAGGGGCTCCTGCTCGAGAGGGCCAGTGGGGAGACAGGCGTGACGGCACACAGCCCTACAGCTTCCTGCCACCACTGACCAGGTAACTGATGACAACTCACAGACCATCTTCCCTTGCCCCAGAAGATAAATCTGTGAAAAGTACCAACTACCAACTACCCCAGTAAAATGACATTGATGGGATTGAGTTTTGTGAAAAACAACTTTCTAGTCTGCACTAAATTGGTCACTATGATAATGGGTAAATACATCTGTGGTTGTTTTAAATCTGCATGAAGCAAAACCACCAAGAAAAAATCTTAGAGTTAGGGCATATTTTTGCATATTAATAGAGGGGATAGTGTATTTTGCTTATGAGTGATTTGTCTTCTGTCCCTATAGTACAAGCAAATTGATAAAGATAATGAGTCCATGACAAGGCTGGCTCACATCGAGACCAGCACAGCTGACTGCCCAAAGCAATGCATCCCCTGCTCTGCCTCCATGGACACATTGCCAGTGTGACGGATAATTTGCGTAATACCTCTCCATTCTACCCCACCCTACCACTCCTTCTAATCGCACCACCCCACCAGCATCTGCATGGAACATTCCCGGGTGCATTATGGTAACTGATGAGTATTATTATTGTAAAAATTAAAATCAGAGACGTAAATCAGCCTATGATTGGGGAAAACGTTACTTCAACTCAGGCACATGGTTTATGAAGAACTTTTGATTCTCTCTGCTGTGTCTTTTTCTTTTCCCTGTGAGGTGAATAATGAGGGAGGGGGACTGGAGACGGGGAGGGTTGTTTATAATGGCTGCTATGAAGAATAGGTTTGCAGGGGACGGGATGAGTGGTTTTCTCACATCATTCCCCATGGCTCATTGTTGTTTGCACTTTGTCAGAAGGGCCTGTCATGCACGAGCATGCACACAAACATGCCAACATAAGCAAACGCACCTGCATGTTTACGCATTACTATATATACCTGAACACCCACACATCAGGGAAAAGAGAGAGCCCAACACTTCCAAGAGCAAGAGATGGTGAGAAAGAGAGTGAGAGCAAGGGAGGTAGAGGGGTCAGCCATCCACTGAGATGATAATGAAAGAATAATAATAGAGTACAGGATGAAATTACTGAGCTTTACCCACAATATCTTCTCTCATTAGCTGCAGCACTAATGTTGCCGTTTATGCTTGTGTTCTACACCAGCTCCCCCTAATTAGGCGTGTGCTTCTAAAAATAAACAGCGAACTAAATAGTGGCGTGAAAGTACATGCAAATCTGGTGATGTATAGGAATAATGGTGGCGGGGTAGAGGAGGGGTGGCGTGGGGATTAGTGGTGCGCTGCAGACTAAAGTAATTGAGTTGGGTAGTGTTGACACCCAGGCGCAGTCAGAGTGCCCATGTTGTGGAACGTGCTGCATGCGTGTGTGCTACAAGGCTGAGCCAGTGTTTGTGTTGTGCGGCTGGTGTCATGGTAAAGGTGTTAGCTCTGGATAAAAGGCTGGAGAGGATGCACAGATACTAATTCCTGCATTACTTTGAGAGAGAGGAGCAGGGTGGAGTCTACCTCCTGTGGAAGACCAAGGACAATCTGTTGCAACACCTGAGCGGGGCACAGCACGGGCAGAGATAGGGCACAGGGCTCGACACAGCAAGGACGAGTAACGGTCAGCCATCCCTCCATCCACCACAAGAAAACATTGTTAGAAACATGTTTAAATAAAAGATCCAAAAAGTAATACTGCTGCTTCAACAGAGGAATAAATCATAACCAAAAAGGTAAGAAGACACACAGCCAGTCCATACACCGTCTGATTTCTTCAGTGCGCCTCCAGCTGCACATCTTTGGCCTGTTGGAAGCCAGAGCAACCTGAGGTGCCATTACAAACACAATGACAACTTACAAAGTACCACAGAGAAAGAAACGTTCTTTTACCGTGAGGTGACAGTGCTAACCAATGAGCCACTGTGCTGCCCTCCTGTGTAATTTTACTGAGATGAATTTACCATAACAAAGACTTTGAGACCTTACAGAAGAGAATTCTAATTCAGTAGCTCTCAAATAAAATCCAATATAAATGAAAATGGGCAGAGTGTTGACAGTTTTATGATATAAGGGAGATAAGGTAGAAAATACAGTAGCTTAGAGCAGTTTCCACAGCAAAGTGCCTGTTTAAGCACGACAGGGGCAAAGTAGGGCCAGGCTCATCTTGATGATTCCTTTCTTAGCCTTGTCACTCCAGCTTTACGACTTAAAGGAATTCCTTGATCTCTTGACATTGACTTGGTTATTATTTCCTTTCCCTGGCATTTATCATGTTTTCTGCATTTACTGAAACTGAGTTTTTACCATAAAATATTGTGACAAAAATCACAGACTTATGGTATAGATGTTTGTACTATGGGTAGCAGTGGGCAGGTTCGCATTACAGTAATGAAACTACTATTTCACACGGTAGTTTACTACAGCATTTGGACAGCAGCAACTGACAGATACGGCAATGCCTTTAAGAATATAATATAACTTTTACCATCTACCGTTTTGCTCACAGGATGCTACTACTATGTAGAACTTTCAAAATTTACTATTTTCACTATGTAGACTGACACTGTAATGTAAATAAACAAAACATGAATATATAATTTGTCTATTGATAGATCAGACTCCCATATTTTCAAAATATTGTAAAAATAATGCAGGTACAGTGCATGGCAGATTTTACAAATGAAACCTTAAAAGTATAGCTTCTCCACACCTTCAAAGCAGTCTGGCAGCCCAATAATGTAATAATGTCAAAATGTATCTAAAGTGTTTAACGATAAAAAATAATCAATTAAAAAATGGCTTTCTTTACATAACTTGCATTTATAATAACTGATATGTAACCTATGAAAAGATATTATTATTATTATGTTATTAGTCGGCTATTGATTTGATGTCTACTGAAGTTTTACAACACTAAGAAGTCACTTTGGAAAAGCTATACAAGAGAAAACATACACTCTATGGGACAAATGTCTTGAGTCTCAGTGCTTTCCTTTACAGAGAGACTTGGCTAACTGGAATTACTTTATTTCTCTATTACTTTAAGGGGCACTTTGCTATGATTATAGCTCTAATCCAGTGTATTCTCTACCTTATCTGTTGCATATCAAGCTGTCAACATCCCAGCCAATTCTCATTTATATTAGATGTTATTTGAGAGCTATTGAGTTTGAATTTGTTCCCTAAGCAATGTCACCAGATGACACCAAATTTGTGTTATAGCAATTACAGCTCAGTGACATTATGTAGATGAAACAAATAAATGGGCCAAAGTTTCAGCAAGCAATGCACTTGGAAACATGTTGTGTTTTCCAGTTAGTAATCTTAAAGGAGCAAGTATAGCTTGCTCAGAATTCTAATCAAATCAAAGCAATCTGACAAAAAATCAAATTGACTAAAAACTATTGTGAACTTCCTCCCAGGGAAATGTGTGACATCCCAGATGGAGAGAGATTGAGAAAATAACACGCAGGCGTGTGATGATAGGGTTTCACCTATCAGAAAAAAAGCTTTATCTTTCACTGCTTCCACTGCTTTCCTCCACTATCCAAACAAACATCTCTTTTACAAATCCTGTTTGGGTCAATAGATAGTTGAAACTTCAAATGGACTGTACTTTGCAGATTTACCACTGGCATTACTCATTTCTCTGTGTAAAAGTAGTAGCACCATTGTTGTGTGCTCAAAGAGAGATGTGTAGTGACTAATTTCTGCCTTGAATGCAGTCCATTTGGCCTCGCTTCCAGCCTAGCTCCGTCCATTACTGCAGTTCTGAGTCACAAACCTCCACCCTGAGGCTGTCAGCATGAGTCACCCTGGCGGGGGGGTTGGGGGGGGGGCATTGAAATACAAAGACAAGCAGGCATACATGTACTTGCATGCACACACACACAAACAAACTACTTCTCACACCATCACACATGCTCACAATCTCTCTTCCTTTCTTTCTGCCTCACTCTCCCACACACACAACCTTACTTCCCCAGGAATCTGATCTTTTTATAGAGCGGCTTCGTGTTGGCGTGGGTGGCGGTATGGCCGTGCTGTTTCACCCAGCTCAGACTGGATCTCAGATCAATATCCTTTCCCCCGCTGGCAAGCTAGTTCAGGCCAGACAGACTGCTTCTGAAAACCTGTCCTTGTGGTTTCACGTCTGCCATTTCTCATAAATGAAAAGAAATCTGGTGATTATTTACCCAACTCTAATACAAGCCGATCGAAGGGACACAATTCTGTCACACCTTATGCTTATGAATCATAGTCTTGATTTGCATGCTTATGTATTTGTTGCAGTGATGTTCAACTGCTCTGAATACGCATAATAGTAACTGTCAAAAGTGTAGCACTCTTGTGCACACATATGGAAACAAAAGCAAAAGCTGAATTCAGAACACAGACTGAAGTGTTTCTTCAGCTGGTTATGTTTGCTAACCTGGTTCTTGCTGGTTTTTTATGTTTTTGCCTGGGTGGGAATGTGATGCATTACCTTGTCTGTCCCTGCGTTGTGTGTCTAGTCCCCCCCCCTCCCATTAATTATTTCGTAGCATGAACATGAAGCTCGCTGGGAAATGATTGGACGTTGTTTTAGTAATCATAGGCTCTTTGGCAGCACTAAATATATTATCCTAGATATGACGTTGGTGATTAGCTATGGGACTTTGGCAAACCTTTTTCACAGACGTTGTGCATGTTTAAAGCCAAATCTGTCCTCATTATTCTGTGTAAAGTTAACATCTTTAGGAGGGCTAAGTTATCCCACTAAGAAAACCTGGATCAAAACCAGGACTTATTCAGTACAATACAATTTTTATTATTATTAACTAATCAGCAGCTTATGTAGTGTGAACTTTGGTGAAAAGTGTTCCCTTGCACACAAAAGCATTTGAGTAGTATAATTGGCCTGCTTACAAGACGACCCCACCAACCCTTACATTCAATAATATAAAATATATAAAAAAAACATATATGATACGTAAAACATTTGAGTAAAACAATAATGCAACTAATTCTATATTTTACAATCTTTAAAATGTATTATCTTAAATAAAAAACTACTAGTATAGCTTAACAATTGGAAATTAGATGGCATTTTCAACTAAATTGATTTCCATTATTCCATTGGGGAAAGAAATAGTGTGAGACCAAACAATGGCCCGAGCCTTGTATTTCTAACATGAGGTTTCCAATTAAGCCCAACAGCCCACCATTCAAAAAACCTTTGCACAGGGACTTCAGCTTCAACAAAACACAACCAAACCTAGCTACTTTCCCAAACCATATTTCATCTGGTATGTTTATGAGGCAAACATGGCATCTAAGTCTTTAAAATCTCAACCCTTAGGGTCGGGTAGATTGTGCAGCTAAGCTGAGCTGAGCCGCAATGATCTCTGGGGCTAGTTGGGCCCTTTCACAAACTTGTCAGCACCTAACGGCCCTTCATGATCAAGGTGACTTATGGTGGAGCGTCTGGCGCTATGACGCTGCGGTCGGGATCTCATTCCCTGACAGATTACAGTGTTGGACAAGCTGCCACTCGCAGGAGTGTGGCTGTGATGGCTCTGATAATTGAAGTGCTCAAAGGTGGATGGGTTGGACAGATGAAGCCCAGCAAGTCAATGGATCAATAGTGTAATCGTGAGCTCCAGGTGCTGGAGCTAAATGGGCCAGGCGGACTGGGCCCAAGCAGAAGCAAACTAAAAAAAGGTCACAGGGCATTTTGGGTCCATATTCTGTCCATTTATTTTATACCTATGTGTTACCCACCAAAATGTGCAATTATGAGATTGAATTGCTCAGTGCTAACAAATCCCATCAATCCGCAATGTGCCCCAGGCAACATATACAATGTACAGAAACTGACAGCAGAAAAAAATATTCCTTTACAAATGATATGACAGCCAATATCTTCTAGCCAGTATGTGGCATTTACGAGAGTATTGGTTGGGGTTTAGCCTTTAGATTCTGCTATTATTGTTTTTATCTCTCCCAGTCCCATTTCACTGATATAACCATCTATTGGCCTATCTTCTTCCTGGCAAATCGACCAACAGACTACTCGACATTCATTGTGTGGCTGCAGACACATTTCATAATTGTCACTCGTGTTGCTCACAAGTCAATAGCTATGACTTTATGAGCAGTAAAACACACGGAAGGTTTGTTCATGGACTTAATTGAATAGGAATAGCTGGCATCATGCTCGCAAAGTCATTTTTAAATTGCTCAAATATCACCAGAGGATAGGGTGACAAGCTGGTCTGGCCACCTGTCAAGCCTCCCTGTGACAAGTATCACCAAAGAAAACACCCTGAGCCCGGCATTAACAACAGGCTTCTGCACAGAAGGGAGTATCAGAATCTCTGTATTAACCTACTATAAAAGTGCACTTGTTTTTCTTCATAGCACTATCAACTTGTGCAGTTACAAATGCATTTAGTCAGACATTATACAGGAACAACAGCACTTAACATTCAGTGCAAACGGACAGTGCGGGACAAACAATACAGTGCACGCTATAAATATCACTTTACAAACACGTCATTCAATAGTAGGTGCATTCAGGCATCATGGCATACAGGGAAAGATGAGAAAAACTAGCTGTGCGTTTGCCAAATAGAGGTGTGCATAGGGAGAGCAGCAGCAAGGATCCATTGGGATAAGGACAGAGAGATGACTGGATGTGAGAGAGACAGATATGATGATTTCTAATCTATGGAAGTCTTTCGAGAATGAGAGGATCAGTCAAAATATGGGCCTAACCAACTAACCGTAGCCCTAATACACACCCCCAGTGGTAATTTACACTAATTCACACCGTGACTGAGCCTGAATGAAGGTGAAAAGTACAAAAATGTATATGAGAGGAAGATTCATCCCTGTCTTTAGATGTTAAGAGGATGCTTGGGTGGAAGGACAAAGGATTAAATTGAACCTTTTACATTTGCCTGATGCTCTTAGCCAGAGACACCTATCAGAATAACCTTAAATTGTTATATCAGTATCATGACAAGGTACTGGTAACAACTACAGTATGGGCAAGGGTCAGAACCATAGTGGCAGGGCCCTAGGATGACAATATAAAAGAGTTTCCTAAGAAAAGGAAGTAAAGAGGGGGAGGAAGAAGGAACTGCCGGGGTCAGATGAAGATAAATGCCAGATGCTGGAGGATCAGAGTACAAGAAGAAGACGAAGAAGTAAGTCCAGAGTGTATTTAAAGGAGAGATCAAGAAGGAGTTAAAGAAAGATAGTGAGAAACCACATCCACAGTGGATTGGGAGCAATGCAGAGGTAAAGAAACAGAGGCAATCCAGGGAGGGGGAAAAAGTTAAAGCAGAATCAGGGAAGTTGTGAGAAAGAGAAATAGCCAATTAGCAGGAAGCCAGCAGGTGTGCTTTCTCTCTGGAGCCCCCCTTCTCTTACCCCCCATCCTTGGTATGGGGTAGGGGGTGGGCTAATGCTGTGCGGGCCTTAAAAAGCAGGGTGTTGCTATGGCAACCGCCTGGCACGCTCTGTCTCCAGGGAAACGGAAATGTCACAGCTTAAGAGGTCTCACAGAAAGCAAGTGAGGAAAAGAGAAGCAGAGAGAAAGGCAGGAAAAAAAGGTACAGGTATGTGCAAGGAAACGCAGCGATGGGATCGATGCATTATTCCTTATCTTTGTAGCAAGGCTGTCACATTATTTACGGAGTTTCTGTACAATTGAATTAATCATCTGGCATCGCCCTCCAAATCTCCCTCTCAACCCTTAACTTAGTTTACAGCCTGAACAGATGACAGTGTAGACGTTGGGTAATTTAGAGACATCCCCTTAGTAAGAAACTCAAACCCAGGTCGCTCGCACCTGAGCACAACACAGCAATACATTGCTGGGCCTTTGAGAGCTAATCAACCTTCATTTATTTAATCAAATATTTACTGTCATAAGCGGCCAAGGAGCCTGAGGGTGTGGTGGCAAAGCTAAAGCCTGCATCGGCAGCGTGTGGCGAGGGTGAATGTGACCGGTGTTTGCTGCTGAGCTATGGGCTGACCCTCCAAATCACACATTAGCCAGGGCCGACTAGCTGAAAGCCCATTAACCTGAATGGCCGCTGATTGCTCCACTATTAACACTGATTCCTCTCCTCCAGGGCTGTACCCACTTACACAGGTGCTTCAGCACCCGTCAAGGTCTTGGATTAATCAGGGTAAACAAATGTTGTTTCTTTGTCATGGCACTGCCACTTTGTTTGATGTATGCCACACATTACAGCTATAGTCACTCCCACTTTTCTCCCCAGATCTTTTTTTAAATGTATTTACTAAATGTGCCCATCTGGCATAATTGACCTTTTGTGTGTAGGCTGTCGTGATTCTGAAAGGTTGTTTCAATTGTATTGGAAAGTCACAGAAGAAATGAACGGTGTGTATGCATGTGTGTTGGTTTGTGTTAGCTCGAGAACAGTGGGTTCTCGGGGAAAGGAGATGGCCAGCTAAATGGAGCATTTCTCCAGCATGCTGCTGCGTGCTGGAGAGTGTGGCCTGGCCATGCCTAATTTATTTCCTCTTTTGTCGTTGTTGTCTCCATTCCTCGGTTGATTAAACCAACCTCATGCAGCTATGCTCAACAAATAGCCTAATTGAGTACGACCTTGGCAAATGATATATCAGCCCTATCCTCCAAAAACACCACCTGCACCAGACGCCCATCTCCCCATCCCATCGCTCTGTGGGCCGCCGCACCAAGCACAACAAACATAAACAGGGGATTCGCCTCCTCAGCCAAAGTCATTTCTTGCACGACCTTTCCCACAAATCACAGTGATGACACAGGTCTGGATGGATCACTGAAATGGGACACATTTGTATCACTTAGACCTTTCATCAGATGCAAGCAGATACTCATCTATTATTCCCCCTTCCATTTGCAACTTTCACCCCACAGCCTGCACATGGAGGGCAAAATAAGTGAACAAAACATTCCTATCTTTGCTCCATGCAGCAGCTGCAGCAAGCTTAAGCAGCACAGAATTCTCATTAAATTTCCATTCAGTCTCTGTGTTTAGATGGCAACTGGAATGAGGGAAGGAAGAGGGGGGGGCGGTGGTAGTTTGTGTTCAAAGGGGCCCGCTGTAGAAGATCTGATGGCTCTCTCAGTGCAGTCTCTGGTGGGATCTCTCACAGGATACAGATGCCTGCTCCGAGATGGCTTCATACCTAATGAGTCTGAGCTCCAGCAGGGCTGCACACAAAGCAGCGCTGCCCTCGATTCTCTGTTTGTTTGCCACCGCCAGCCCCACCCTCGCTGTCTCGCTCACTCGCTCACTCAGCACTGAGCGATGTGCCTGCCCACAGCTAGTGTGTGACACTGATGTGTTTCTCAGGAGGGATGCATATCCTGCAGGTAAACACCTGGAGGCTGAAAAATCACCCTCCAAAAGCAGGCGACAGGGACTGTGCTGTAGCCAGGGACTGTTAACAAAGTGAGACTCATCCCTCTGCCTGTCTCTGTGCTCTGGCTTCGGTCTCGGCACCGAGGCACTGGACCACAGGACCCGGTTCTGTGTAGTGAGTGAAGATGAAGGAAAATAAAATCATCTTCAAGATTTGTTAAAATTTCTAGCAACAGTTACAAATCTTTTACAAAATGGGGAATTGTTGAACCACAAATTTACAAGATGCGCTGGGAATAAATAAATGCGTTTAGCATTTAGAGATCTCAGTATCTCTGTGACAATAGTTTGTCATTTTGGCACAGGAGTGAATACAAAACAGAAGTGTAAGAAAGGCAAAACTTTACTCCATGTAAAGAGACCAACAGTAACAATAGAATTGTGGGTCATTTTTCGGATTATGAGCAAAATATGGGTGTTTGTTAAGGGATTCATGTTCAAAAGCAATAAAAAGCACATGTAGGGGAGCCATGTGTGTTAGTACTTCAGCATATGTGTGTATAAATGTGTCCTCGTGAGTGTGTTTGTGTTGGAAAAAGGGAGCCCTTGCTGTGATGACCTCTACAAAAGACGTGGAGAGGAGACAGAGGCTTGGTAAACAGCAGATCTTCCTTCCATGTCCCTCAGAGCTGTGCCGTATCTGGCCTGGAGGTGGGATGGGGACGTGTTGATAAAAATAGGTCACACTGCCAATATATAGCTTGAGAGGATGGCAGGGAGGTTACCACAGCAAGGAGAGAAATGGACGGATGTGTCTGTCTGTCCATCATCCTTGTCCTGCTGGGAGATTAGAGGATGTCAGAGAGCTTAAAGGAGAGTTGTAGGGAAGAATAGGAGAAACAAAAGGATTCTGGTCCGCTCTTGACATTACACAGAGGTCAGGCGCTGTTTCGAACACTTGAGCTCTCTGCACTGCTGATAATGTCAATGATAGCATCAACGGGCATCCTCTTTTAAAATCACATGGAATGCATGGGTAATGCATATTGTATCTCATTAGAATTTCACTTTAGAGCTCTTTGACGAGCTTTCAGCTCCAAGACAGCATGCCATCGAGGGTGTGAGAATAAGTCCCTCAAGGCCACTCGCACAAGACAAACTGCAGGGAGTGTCTATGTTCTCTGCCAACCGGGTGATTAATGCATAATGCACTGAGGGCTCCATACAGTCCACAGTGCTCATGCCATTATAAGCCTGCCGAGAATGAGCCATCATCATATAGACGCTGGCTGTCCCAAGGCAGAATGGCTTTAATCAAAGCCTGTGAGAAGCCAGCCGTCACTGGGGACAAGTTTCGTTGGGAGTTAAGTTATAAGAATGAAGGAGTCATGCAATCTCAACTCCTCCCAGATGGGATAGTGGGATTAAAGAGTGAAGAAGTGGCGAAGATGGATGGAGAGGAAAGGACGTCTCTACATGCCTCTCCCCATCTTTACCTCAGAGAGCTGTCATGATAGCTGGCCCGGTCTTCTTATTTATTGAAAGCTTTCATTCATGAGCTGACTGACTGGGAGCATTTAAACAGACCTAAGTTTCTGCCCCTCGGCATGCCTTTGCTTCCTTTTCAAGCAGGGTATCCTTCATAACCATCAATCAGTTCATCATTTTATCAAGCACCCTACGCCACTGACAGTCCACACAAGCAGTGCCTCACCAACACAAGACCCTAATAATGTATTCCTTTCACCGCTTCCCTGCAAATGTGCCAGGGGATTTATTAAAAACACTTCCCATGGTTAACAATTTACATATGGCCAATATCACAAGACTTCATTAAATAAATAATCTGGGATCACATCTCTCCTCAGATGTTTGTAAATCCAATTATTGCTTTATCAAATTGGATTTTGCTGTTATTATTATTTTTTTTTCAGGGTGTGGTGCCTGGCAGTAGGATGATGAAATTGGTGCAGTTTAATATCAGCGCTGCTGATAAATGTGTTTGGTTTCATCACTGCAGCTGTAGACAGTCCAAAGGGCAGGCGCAGTGCTCAGGAGCATGGGCCACTGCTGGGACGACTTCTGCGTTAATCATATTACAGCGCAGCTCCAAGGTGTGCAGAGGACATTTGCACACAAGGAAATGTGTGTAGGACAAAACTCATAGGCAAGGCAGCACCCCAAGCCTCTACAGGGAGGATATAGCTTATAGTCCTGCACAGACTGGGTAGTTTAGATTACTGTTTAAACATGCAGAGAGACTATAACTTTCTACGGCGAGGAGCGTAATTAGCTGTGAAGCGTCAAATAGACAACAAAGAGCACAACATGAAACTGCCTCTGATGAATATCCTTGAACTCTCAGCAAGGAGATGGAATCTTTACAGAACAAAAAGATCCCACATCTTTGTCTCTCGTGTCCTCTGATCTCTTCTCTTTACACTACCATCTACATGTTTTCAAAATAAAAACAAAGGCAATAGAAGAGGATGGATTCTCCATGGGGCCAGTCTGATAAAATAGTTCTTCACAAGTTTTCCCTGGAAGTAGGGAGAGAGTCCCCAGAGTTCCTGTGTCCACCCTGAATGACACTCCGGAAGCCTTGCTCTCTGGGGAGGCACAATTCACGAGGCCCAGGAAAAAGAAAGAAAGAAAAAAAAAAACACAAGAAAAACTAAAAGCACTTTCCTGCTTTCTTCTCTTCTCTCATCTTTGATGCTCCTCTGGTACAAACCTAGGTTTTCTCTTTCTCTTTGTAGCACCACGGAAATGAAAACGTGAGGAGAAGCAGAGAAAAATGAGGCAGCCTTAGGTGGAACGAGAGGGTAGAGCGAGAACGGGGAGCACTGAGGCTGTTTTCATACAAACAGCTAAGCCAGAGAGAGGGAAGTGGAACATCTTGTTAATGCGCTGCCTACAGTACAACCTTGCTCTAATACCTAATATTCCCCAAAGTGTGAATGTGTGTGCAAGTCTTGCATACATATGAGTGCACGAGAGGGACCGATCTAGTGACCCATGCTGACTTATGAACGAACAAGCTTTACTTCAATTGGACCAGTGGGATAGAATCTAAAAAGCC
The DNA here is from genome assembly GCA_036023655.1 of Nannoperca australis. Taxonomy (NCBI): domain Eukaryota; kingdom Metazoa; phylum Chordata; class Actinopteri; order Centrarchiformes; family Percichthyidae; genus Nannoperca; species Nannoperca australis. The sequence continues at coordinate 4,226 of JAVQJD010098516.1, read as the reverse complement.
TGTCATTTCAAAGTCCCCGAGAGTGAACGTGGTGGGCAAGAGGACACACAGTAAGTAGACATGTTGTTTAGTGGGTACTTGCTGGCTAATTAGCTAGAAATGCTAACAGCCCTCAACTGTTGATTCTTACTACAAAATGTTCTGTCCCTTGACTGCAGAAAATGTAGTCTATAAACATCATTATCCAAAAACAAGACAGAAATTAGATAATTCAGGAGAGAATAAGGCTGTAACTCTCTAATGTCTTTTTTTCAATTTATCTACACCCTGCCTCACTGTATGTATCTGCCGTTGATTATTTTACTATTTTCTCCTCTGAACACAAAAAACAGGCTTCTGCTAATGCAGATAGCAGCTTAACGACTCCAAATCAGGGGAAATGCAGTGCATCGGCCCGGGAGGTCGATAGCCTTGTCAGACCAAGCCATAGCAGCATCAACATCAATTGGATAGACCACTAAAACAGTGTTGTAAAGGATCCAGGCTGGGAATTAAACAGGGACAACAAGGCAATGGGCATGACAGTGAACAGGAAGCAGTAACTTAGATCCACTCTCTTACTTACAGACTGCATGTACGGCTATGGACACACAACTCAAAGAACAAAAGTGCTAATAATACATACAAATATCATGCAGACTCACACTCACACACACATTCCCTGCTCTTGGATTTTTAAAACAACACCAAATGTAAAGATCAAAATTGGTGACAGTTGAGACAGCAAAATGCAAAAGTTTAGATACAAGAAATTATCATATGCAAAATACACACAAACAACAAAATGACAAGAATTTGTTATGCCCTGAAGCAAAAATATAGACTCTTTAAGGTGCTAGCATGTTACCAACACCCAAATGCCAGCCTGTGTCATCACCTGAGACCTGCAGGTAGTTATGATATAGGCACTCCAGTGTATATGTGTCCTCTCCTGCCTTGGAGATGGAGCTGTGAAAATGGGGTTGGGGGCATAACTGGCGTGACAAACAACAGGGAACATGAGGTGTATGCTGTATGGCCCACAGATGCCTCTACTCCCAGGCCCTGCTCCATGTCCTCCTCCTGCCTGGCGGCCAAACATCCATACAGCTCAGAAGCCATATACAAAGACAAGCTCACAATGTTATCTGTGTCCACTGCCTTTCCTGTGCCCAGTCCACCATCATCTATTTGTTTATCCCGATTCTGAAAATAAAGAGGGAAATGAAAACACACCTTTTTCATTATTATTTTTTTTCATTCAAGTGCTTTCCAGCTGACAAAAAAATTCATATTTATGCTAATATTCGGCACCTCTTTCCGCCTCTGCCTCACATGGGAGATGGGAGCCAGGCTAGAATTAATGACATTGCATCGGCAGTAATGTTTGCCGCATTTCATTAGCTGGTATATCTTTAATTTCCAATAAACACAGTAATTAGGGGAGGTATCCGCGGAGACAGGCCCTGGCAGGCTGCTGCCGTGGTAACAGCTGTAACCGAATCTGCACAGAGGTAACAGCAGTCAAGGAGGACTTTCAGCTTAACCAAATCCTGCCTCGCAGTGGGAAGGGCCTCGATTCAATTATATGAAAATGAAGCCCACCACAGATATCAGCCCGGCCGTTCACAGAAAAGTGAGAGGAAAGAAAAAAATCACATGCAAGAGCATCTGCAGAAAAGATGGACCCATCCATATGTATACATACATACATATATTCAAATAAAAAAGACATGCATATTTCAAAACTGATTTTTTTTCACTATAAAAATCAAACACTCTCATGAACCTAGACTTTCGTTTGACTTTTTTTTTCTTAAAAATCCCTTTCAGAGCAGTATCTTCCCCCTTTGCTTCAGCTTTCAAAAGCCCACTCTTTCAAAGAGCACTTAAGAGGGAGGGGAAAACATTCACAGAATGTTCCAAAAACCAGCCCCTCACTTTACACTTATATTACACAGTCCCTTGCTGACTGTGAGCACAAAGGGCAGTGGAATGGATTAATCCTACATATTATAGTCAAAGGACTAGTGAGACTCATGTACAGAGAGGCAATTTACCATCCTGACCTTTCAATCTTTAAAACGTTCCACATATCCTTCCCCTCCCCCCACACACACACACTTTTGAATGCTCTCCTCCAACGCAAGTGCAGCAATCATCTGACGATTTCTTCATCTCAACATGACTTGATGAACAGAGTGAGATAAAAATGGAAGAAGAAAGCCCGTCAGAAAGAGTAAAGGGATAGACTAGATAGAAGAGAGAGATAATGATAGAGACAAAGAAGTGAGAATGTATCCCTGAGAAGGGATACGGGCCAGGTAACCGAGTGGCTGTGCAGCAAAGGAGAGCTATAATGGAAGCTGACACTGCCTGCATTCCCAGTTCTGACCTCCCAGTCAGAGTGTCCTGTTTATTTAGAGACAAATAAATAGTGAACCACAAAGAGCTAATAAGCTGTGCTAGCCACTCAAACTCAGTCACCCCAGTGTAAGGCGGGGATGCTGAACACAAGCTGAATGGCACCGATCTCACAAAGGCTTATATTTTGATTGTGGAGAAATAAGACCTCACTACATTTCTGCTTTAAAGAACCGATTTCAAGGCGGATAATATAAAACCTCTATTTAGATTTGAAGGTCAAAATGCAACATTGTGCTTCCATTGCCCCAAATATTTAATCCTAAAATAAGTGATATTCAGTATTTTTCTTATTATCAACAAATCCCATAAAAAGACCAAAGCCAGCAAATAATTGATCCTACTAACAAGTACCTAAGTTGATATATTATTATCCAAAAACACTTTTGCTCTTGACATGTTCCTTCATTACCATGAACACAGGCACAATACAGTATTCCATGCACACCACGCTGTTGCTGGAAAAATGCATTGGAGCACCAAATGTGTGTTCATCAGATAAACAATTTAATCATGTTTGTGAAACCTTTTTGTAACAACTACAGTGCCCAGCTGTTTTAGGAAATTACTAAGCATATTTTAGTTATTAAATTAAACTATATATTTGCGATGATTTACATCATCAGTAGGAATTAAGGTCCTTTCATTAAAGTCAGAAAGGACTAATGCTTTGTTGTTTCAGATTTGATGACAGTAAGACCATTCTTTATCCTTTAAATCTTAATCACATCTAAAAAAAAATATTTTTTCTTTCATTTACTCTACAGCTACCTCCATTGCTTTTATCTGCCAGGTTTGATCCTCTTGTCAGTTCCTGTGCCATTTTTACCTTTGTTCAGCAGATCCTGTCTTTCCCCTCCTCTGCTCCTGTAAGGCTGTACACCTCTTCAGTATACCAGATTACACAGAGGCTATGGAAAGGTCATAACTCAGTGGTGGGTCCCTGGCAGCCTCTCCGACTCTGCACCCAAGCTTTGCATCCAGGGTATGGGGGCCCCAGAGCAGCCTTGCTTCCCAGTAGGCTCCCTGAAGCCACAAGCCCAGTCTGGTCTCCCAGCATGTGGGATTCATAATGTCAGACATCTCCATATCCCCAGTAATCACCAGATCAGCTTGGGACTATGTGCTGGGCTGTGATTAGCAACAGTGGCTTTCCAGTCCTGTTCAGACTTCGGATAGGAGAACAATGAGAGCTGATGCCTCCATCTGCTGCCATGAATTACTGCCGTCGCCCTCCTTCACTCCCCTCAATGAGAGAGATTCAAATGGTAGGGTAGAAGAGCTCACTCACTTTGGAAAAAGCTTGCACCCTAAGTCAGAAAGCAACAAGCTCAAGCTGCGCCTCTTCACCTTCCCATCTCAGTTGATCTTTGGGTGAGCATATGGCCTGAGAGTTGCAAAAGTGCAGCATCTCTGCAGGCTGGATTAGGGATGGAGTAACAGGCTGCAAGGGGGTGGTGATGGGCACTTTGGCTGGAGCATGCCGTAATCTACCCAGCAAGGCAGAGCACAGATGCTGGGCCAGGCAGGGAGGCTCACTCCTCGTTAAGGGCCCATTACAGAAAAGTCCTCGTTAAAGAAACACCACTGCGAGGAGAGACTGTCCGATAGATGAGCAAGAACGGCGAGGAGATTCAATTAAATAATTAATTAATCGCCCTGCCATTTTCAGTGTGATCATGTCTCCATTTCCCTCATTAAATATATTGTTGCTATTTAGCGGATTTCGGGAGCAGGAACACACCCACATTACGTCATCCACGTCACTACGCCATTTCCGTACAAATACCCTACGTAATCACTACTCGTCCGCTCTCTACTAC
>JAVQJD010098512.1:0-15745 GCA_036023655.1 Nannoperca australis | reverse complement strand
TGTGTGTGTGTGTGTGTGTGTGTGTGTGTGTGTGTGTGTGTGTGTGTGTGTGTGTGTGTGTGTGTGTGTGTGTGTTCAGCTCTTGGAGGTGGCGCTGGCTTGGGTCTGTAAGTTGGACTCGATGGTGACGGTTTGTCCTGAGGTTAGAACCCAGTTTAATCTTCTATCTAGTGCCTTCACTGCTGGTAAAGGAGGAGCGAGAGCGAAGAGCAGAAACACAGAAACCGTCACAGCTTTAAGGAACGTCTCAGAGGAGGAGCACACCAAAACTAAAGTCCTGCGGTTTGATTCAGTGTAGTCGAAAGAGTTCCCTGTGATAAGTGAGACATGAAAGCACCAACCTCCTTCTGAGGATGTAATGATTTCAGAATTAGAATTAGTCTTGTACTCTTAGTTGGGCCGACATCTGCAGAGGTCCCGGGCAGCGGATGTTTCTGTGACTGCACTGACATCTAGTGGTGAGGTTTTGTAATTACAGGCCACAGCAGCCCTGAGCTGAAGGACTGTTTCAGTCACTTCTGTGCACATGGAGTTATTAGAAATAACAGTCTCATAATTACAGGAGAGCAGAATATTCTCATCTCATGAGAAGAGGTGAACCCCCTTAGTTGTTTAAAGGAAGTCATTGAAAGAACTTTTGCAGTATTGTGAGCGTCTCGGACCTCTGATGGGTGGAAGCTGCTGCTCTGGTGGACTGAAGGAGCTCCGGTCGTTATCTGTCGGCAGGTGTTCATCAGTCTGAGTGTTTATCTGGTATTTTTACTGGTGCTGGTAACAACTCGGCCCACGTTCAGCTCCCACATGTGAGCTTTAAACCGACCGAGATCTGGCAGGTGGGGAGCCGTTAGAAGGTCCAGTCAGCGAAACTTTACTGACGTAGATTCGTTCATCGCAGCCGACTGAAGTGAGTGACAGTTCAAACCACAACTGGAGGAACTGAAGACGTGGGCGGAGTCACAGAGCAGGACTTCCTGAAACCCACAGTACAGCAGTCACCATGTTTGCACCAAAACAACGTACATCCTAAATATGTTGATGACTCGTTTACACTAAATAAGGTCTTTGCAACAAGAAGAGCTCCTGAAACCTTCAAATCATAGAAACATTCATAGAAACTAAAGAGCAAAATGCAGAGAAGAGGTAAAGGTGGTAAAAGTGGTTGTTTACTCGAGTCGCTGTGAGCACGTTGACATGGTTCAGCTGCAGCGTGTTGCTGTTTGTTTATCACGTTGAGCCCCAGAGGACTTCTGATTGGACCTCCAGGGTTTAATGAAGGACCAGGTCCAGCGTCACTGGACAGACAGCAGCGTTTCCTTTAGAGCCGTTCCCGCGTGATGTCGTGTTGTGATGGGTGATTTTTGTGTTCATTTATTCTGTAGTAGGAGCAGGACTTTGGGACTTGGAGGGTTTTGGGAGCCGACCCACCAGGTGGCGCTGTGGGTTTAATGCTACACTGAGCTTCACAACCTGTCGAGGGTATTTTGCATATTTATCTACCAAAAAACAAAGACAGAGAAGTTGCAGGTGGTGCTTCTGGACCCCAGTGATGAGCTGCTCGCTGCAGCAGTAACGACACCACCAACAGCTTCACACGGCACCTTTTTACATGTTTAAAGTCCGAACGAAGAGCAAAGAAAAAGCACCTGGGAGTCAAATCAAACAACCTTGTGTGCAGACAGGAATTCTTGTATGAATGTACCATCCAATGTGAAGTGAAGAATATTTGATATGCATTGTTTTGTCTTTTGTGTGTTCACTTCTGTGCTTTTGATGATTTTTTTTATTTTCGCTGTTTTTATCTTGGAAAGCACAAAGCGCTTCAGCGACGTGTGCAGAGTCTCTGACGGCTGTTAATGTAGGAAGTGATCCACACCTGCCCCCCCGACGTGCGTCAGGACACGCGCGCTTCGGGAAAAGCTTCAATCCAACCGCTAAGGTTGATGGGAATAGACTCCCTGAGGAAATGCTGGTAGTTTGTGGTCTCCTGGCGTTCGTTCAAACCGTTTAGATGTGAAGATAAAGGACATTCTCTGGTTTAGGTTCCTTGAAAAGTGCTTGAATGTCACTCCTCTGACCAGTACGTTGGATCTACAGCAGTGTGCCGCTGAGGCCGCTCGATGTGAATACAGAGAGGAGCTTCTGCTTCTGAAGGGTCACCGTGAGCCCTGTTGGACCTGTGCATCCCATAGAAACAGGATTCTGCGTCATCGGCGTGCTGACGTGTAGCGCCGTGTCTTTATTATAAAGACTCTTTAATGTTTCCTGCAAAGTTGCAACCTGTTGTTGGTCAATGCTGGACTTTCCCCTTCAAGGCATCGGCTAACGTTAGCAGCAGTTGGTGCCATGCTAGTTTCATTCAGGACAGCAAATGAATCTTTTGGTAAAGCATCAGAAGATCGTTTAATGTAAGACACTGCAGCAGTTAATCCCATTTCAGTGATGATTGAGGGTATTTCAGCTGCAGTTGCTAGCTAACATACAGAACATCTGTTTTAGTTCTGCGTTGCAACGTTAAGGTGTAGCTGCTGCCTGGCTCTTTGGTGGTGCGGGTACAATACGTTTGATGGTGTGAGATCAGACATTTCTTAACGGTCTCTGGAGTGAACACGGTTTCCTTCTAGAGGACGTCCCCCCCCCGCCCCCATGTGAAGATTTGTTGAATCCACCAGACTTTCAGAGCATCTTGGGAAAGTAACGTTATAATAACTGCGTGCAGACTCGCAACCCTGTGTTTTGGATCCGTGGAGGCTTCGAAACATCAGCCACTGTAATTTGGACTTAAAGGGCTGATCCACTGCGTTTGGGTTGGTTTTTCTTCCTGGAGTCAACAGAACATTTTAAAACCATGTTTTTCTTCCTCGCGGATCCGGTCGCTTCACGGCCGGAAAGGGAAGGAGATGCAGAATGTATTTGGTTTCTGGTGGAACGTCAGCTTTAGCTTCAGTAGTGTGACACCAGGCGTCTGCTCGTGTCCATATGCAGACTTTATTTGTGTTTTTTGTTTGTTGTTGTTGTTGTTTTTTTTCTAAAACGATTGAATTGTTTTTTGGTGATTTTCTGGATATTGTGTTGACGATCTGTTGCGTTCCAATGCCTTTCTATTGGTGAATATTAAAAAGGGAACGCCGGCCATTTTTATGCGTCTCTTGTGACAGTGCACCACTTACTCATTTACAATCATCACTGTTCCTCACGAGTGGTGCACGGTCACTGTGCACGGCCACTGTGCACGGTCACTGTGCACGTCCGACTGTCCAGACTGTGCACGGTCACCGTCCACTGTGCACGGTCACTGTGCACGGTCACTACTGTCCACAGTCACTGTGCACGGTCACTACTGTCCACAGTTACTGTGCACAGTCTGTGCACAGTCACCGTGACCGTGCACGTCTGACTGTCCCGGGACTGGACCCGGCAGCGTCTTTAAAAATGGCCGGCGTTTCCTTTGAAAGGTTTAAATGCGTGAAACCAACCTCAGAAATGTCTCTGTACAAAAATATTGCTGATAATCATTCCACTGCACATAGTTTACTTTGCGTTTTTATGCAATATTTTAATTTTGTGGGGAAATTTGTTTTATTGTGTTAATATTATTATTATTATTAAACAAATGTAAATATTCCATTCCGGCAAATGAGCCGTTCTACATTTATATCAAATCTTCTGAGCTTATGGATTGAAATGATGTGAATAAGCAGCAGACTTTTTAATAAACTATATTTGTTACACTTCTATTGTGAATAAAAACAATCTTTTAATAAGTGGTGCTTTTGGATTAGTGTTGTGTTATTAACTTAGAATCCAACATTAAGGTTTTAGGGTATTTAAAAGGAGCCCATTCACTGCAGTTTTAATACTAATGACCTTTTTAAAAGCCTCACATTTACAGATTTACAGACTGGCGGAGCTCGTCCAGCTCTGGAAGCATGCGGAGGTGTTCGGGCTGAGGAAAGTCTGAGATTATCTAACCGTAGACTTCTAAATGAATAATAATAATAATAATAATTCATGAATTCTTGAGAGCTTTTTACGTGTTGGCTGTGAACACCTGAAGGACCGGCTCTCGCGCCGCTCTGCTGCGCACAAAATGAGACATTTCATGTTCAGAAACGACAACAACAACAGATTCTTTTGGAATCAAAGGTACAGTTTGCACTTTAATGTACGAACCAGCCCCTGCAGACACCAAAGAAGTGTCCTTTCTCCGTCAAACGAGTCATTCGAATCAAGAAATCAAGACTCTGGTGAATCAGTGTTCAAATCCAAAGACCTTCAGATATAAAGATGTACGAGTTTTATATGGAACATAATCAGAAATGATCACATCAGGGTCTGAAAGGTTGTTCATGTCTGTGAAGTGGCTGCAGTCCATCAATGTAAAGTCTGTACAATCACACACATTATCTGCACTGGAGTTAGAAAAGTTTTAAGTTTGCTGACAGGAACCTGTGCAGGCTGCAAACAGGAAGTTCAACATTCAACTTCATTCACGAGGATCAACATCTGGACAATCGGCTTTGGAATAAGACTTTCTTCTCGGGCTTCTCTGGGGAACAAAGCTGGTAAGTGGACCTTTAGTTGAGATTAGTTTTCCTCTCGTGTGTCTCGACGCCTCTGACTTGTCTATAACTCGGTTTCACCTCTCGAGGAGACAGACAGTTGGTGTAGAAACTGTTTCACTGCCTTTTAGACGAATGCTCAGGTGCATGTAATCCTGCTGAACACCACAGAACAAGAACACACTTTCAGTGATATAATAGTCCGCAGCTTTGACCACTTTCTGTTATATTCCGAGTGGTGAAAAGCACAAAGAAGCCATTGAAATGTTAGTTGTATTCAGCTTTGTGCCTTTTCCAGGAGCTGTAATAACGAGAGGAATCCCAGACGAACTGAGCATCTTGTCTCCGCTGAAGGAGAGAGGACATTTCTTCTTATCTGGCTGAACCACAGCCGAGAGGAGATCATTTAGCACAACTGTTCATCTTTATCACGGCCTCTCGCTCCCTCAGAGGTAAAAAAACAACACATTTGCGTTGAATTCATCCCTTATTGCTTCAGACGTCTGGGACCAATCAAATGAGTTATCGTCCTGACGGGAGACTTTATTTGAGGTTGATGTTACAGGAAGTAAACAGACGGTAAACAGGAAGTAAACAGACGGCTGCACACTCACAACTCAACGACTTCTGAGACGCATTGATTTCAATTTAAAAACATCTGATGTTCCTGCAAACAGGAGAAGAACCAGAAGCTGATCAAGTAAACAACAAAACAACAACAAGGCAGAAAGTAACGAAGGTTGTGAGCGTTTATAGTTTAGTTTCTGTAGAAAAAAGCCACAAAGGACGAGAATGATTTAGAAGTAAGAGGATTTCTCTTCCAGCAGAAACCAGCCTGGTTTATTAGTTTATTAGTTTAACAGGATGCAGCTTGTGCATTTCTCAATGTGCAATATAGTAATTATTTTGTTCAGACATCAAAGCATTAACCGCTGATCAGCAACAACGTTGTGGATTATTTCACTTGAACGCTGCTGGAGAAAACACCTGGTTATCATTCCTCTTGATCTGACAACGAGGCGTTCAGGGACCGAGTGTAGCACAGCGTCCTCCCGGTGGACACCAGAGGGCAGCAGAGGACCACAGGAACACGAGCATGTTCCAGAGTCTGAGGCTGCAGTCACTTCCTCACATTATGTTTCACATTTTTAATCATGTATGAGTTGTTTTATTCCAGATTTTCTAGTTCACAAAGCGCCTCCAAGCTCTAAAAGGTTGTTTCATATTTTGGTCTTGAACTTACGAAGCAACACAACCACTTACGCCTGACGTGTCTCTGGCGGCTCGTCCTCTCTCAGTGGAAGAAGGTTCATGTTCTGACCACACACTGCTTCTGTCAGAAACTCGTGCCATGATTCGACCGAGAGACACGACAGACTGCACATGTTGGTCCCTGTTGTCATGGATACGACAAAACCAGATATATCGGGTGTTTTTCTGAACAGAAGCTACAGTGCAAATATTGTCCCAGTGAAGCTTCAGCCGAGGATCCTCATGATGTGAAGGGTCACGGAAATAAAACCATAGTCTGGAGAAACTTTGGCACCAACTGTTGCTAAATAACAGAAAGCCAGCAGCCTGGATATTATCGGCTCCGACGCCTCTACGTCTGCCTCTTGTGTCTCAAAGTGACAAGTTGATTCTCGTCTGTGTTTAATTGATGGCACAATGTTTGCAGGAAACATGTCATTAGTCTGTTAAGCTGTTAATGTGACAACGCTCTGAGTCAGGAGCCTTTTGTTCCTTTAATGATCCGGAGAGATGATGTACGACCTGTCAGCTGTGGAGCTGCCGGGTGAGACCCGGAGCTGTTTGTGTGACCGTGAATGAAGGAAGCCGATCAGCTGGAACAGGTCACCACTCCCTCGCATCCACAGAGACCTGCACTCAGTGTACTGGTAGGAACACCTGTGCTCGTTAATGCAGATATCTAATCAGCCAGTCACGTGGCAGCAGCTCGATGCACGGAAGCATGCAGACGTGGTGGAGCTGTGTGTGTGTGTGTGTGTGTGTGTGTGTGTGTTAGAAAAGATTCATACTACGAGTGGAACTTTATTTCCCAGTTGTAGCTTTTCTATGCGGCATTCATAAGGCAAAGTGCAAATACTTTGTGTTTAGTTTTGGAGACAGAACGGTCACGTTTCATTTGCTTTCTATAACAAATGTTTCGAGCTAAAACAATTTAGTTGATCATTCAGTTGTTCAATCCAACAGAATATTGATCCGTCTTTTTATTTTCAAGCACAATGCAAACCATTTGCTGGTTCTAGCCTCTTAATTACAAGGATTTGCTACTTTTCTTTGTCATATGTAATCAAACATCTTTCGGACTGTTCAGACAAAACAAGACATTTGAATGCATCACCTCGGGCTCTGGGCATTTCTCACTATTACTATTTCTATTACAAGAAAAGAAGAATCGGCAGTTGCAACCCTACAAACATTGTGACTTATATCTGCTGTCCTGATTGCTCAGAGGTGCTAGATAATTGCCTACATGTAATGTCTCTCATTGCTGTGTTCATGCAGGAGCTTGGACGGTTCGGACCAGAGCATGTTTGTGACTGCGTTCCTGCTTGTGGTCACTCTGTGTGCCCAGGGAGGAAATGGTGAGGAGAGACCGGAGGCGCAGAGACCCGGCCATGTGTCGGTGGTGATAGTGGGAGGCACGGGTGACCTGGCGAAGAAGTACCTGTGGCAGGGCTTCTTCCAGCTGTACGTTAACCAGGTCAGCGGTGGAAACACCTTTTCCTTCTACGGCGCAGGATTATCACCTGCTGACAAGGCCACACCGATCCTCTTTGATATACTGAAGGCCGTGTCCTGCTCAAAAGATATGTCGCAGGACCGCTGTGCTCTGCTGAAAGATCAGTTCCTGCGGCTCTCACAGTATCTGCAGCTGAAGACTGCAGAGGACTACCAGGATCTGGCCAAGCACATTGAGCAGGAGCTTCAACAAGAGGGAATAACAGAAGCAGGGAGGCTCTTCTATCTCTCAGTACCAGCCTTTGCATATGCAGATATTGCTGATAAGATCAACAGTAGTTGCAGGCCGACCAGCGGGGCCTGGCTGAGGGTGGTGCTAGAGAAACCTTTCGGACATGACTACAGGAGTGCTCAGGTGCTTGCATCTCAGCTCGGGAGCTCCTTGAAGGATGAAGAAATGTACAGAATTGACCATTACCTGGGGAAGCAGGTAAGAAACAAATCCCCTGCAGTATGTGCCTGTCACCCGTGACCCTGTAGTTCAGATGTTTGATTTCAGGGTGTGTTTTTCTGCTTTTGTGAAAAGGTGGTTGCAAAGATTCTTCCGTTCAGAATAGAGAACAAGAAGTTTCTGGATCCCATCTGGAACAAGCACAACATTGAGAGAGTAGAGATTATATTGAAAGAGACCCTGGATGTTAAAGGTGATTTTAAAAATTATATCAATACCGTTGTGACTCTTGTGAAATGAAAAAAGTAGCAATAATTCCCAAGAAAGAATGATGTGTCCCAGTCCTCCCTTGTCGTTTTGGCCTAAAGGTCGTATTCCCTTCTATGACCAATATGGGGTGGTCAGAGATGTGCTGCAGAACCACCTGACTGAGATCATGACCCTGTTGACCATGAGGCTTCCCGTGAATCTGAGCAGCAGCGAGGAAGTCCTCCGAAACAAGCTGCAGATCTTCAGCTCCCTGCTGCCTGTAGGAAGGAATCAAGCTGTGATCGGCCAGTACCAAGCGTACAAAGCAGAGGTTCAGCAGGAGCTGAACAAGACAAAAGATCACATCAGTGTCACTCCAACATTTGCGGGTGAGTACTGACGGCACTTCTTTTGAATTATTTACATTTGATTTATTACGTACTGTCGAAACTTCCTACACAACAAATCTACTTCTGCTAATAAGTGACCCTGTTTGTGTATTTCAGCTGTACTGGCACACATTGATGAAGCCCAGTACGAAGGCGTTCCTATTCTTTTGATCACAGGGAAGATGTTGGATGAACGGGTGGGGTATGCGCGCATACTTTTCAAAAATGATATGTTTTGTCTTCAGAACCACAACAGCATTCACTGCAAGCCCAAACAGATAGTTTTTCACTTTGGGCACGGCAGCCTTCAATATCCAGCAATTCTCGTAAGTAAGAATTTATTTAAGCCCGTTTTATTGGACGCTGAGTGGAAAGAAGTGACGGAGCATAAAGATGATAATGTTCTAGGTTTGCCTATTTCAGACTACTATGTGCAAACTCCAACAGAGCAGAGAGAAGCTTATACAGAACTTATTTCTCACATATTTGCTGGACGCAAAAATAGTTTTATTAGTACCGAAAACCTGCTGGCTTCCTGGGGCTTATGGACACCACTACTCAGCAGCATAGCCAGCTCTTTTCCGCGCATCTACCCCGGGGGAGCCGACAACGGAGACATGCTGGACGTCCGCGTGAAAGGGAAAGACATCAGCTACAACAGCGAGGTGGTGATAATCAGCAGCGATCAGATGGGTGGCACGTCAGCCAACGGTTTCCAGGTGATGCAAGGCAAATTTCGCAGCGTTGAAATGGTGTCTGCCTGGGCCGAGGAACTGGTGGTGAGGCTCGCTGAGGACATGCACGAGGCAGCAGAGGCAGCGGTGCGCGAGGGCGGCGTTTTCCACCTCGCCCTCTCGGGTGGGTCCTCTCCCCTCGCTCTGTTCCACAGGTTGGCCGTGCACCACTTCTCCTTCCCCTGGAGGGACACCCACGTGTGGATGGTGGACGAGCGCTGCGTGCCGCTGACTGAACTGGAGTCTAACTTCCGCAACCTGCACGACCATCTACTGCAACATGTGAGGATACCCTATTACAACATCCACCCCATGCCAGTGCAGCTCAACCAGCGTCTGTGTGTGGAGGAGGACGGTGGAGCACTGCTGTATGAGAAAGAGGTCAGCAAGTTGGTTAATGGCTCCAGCTTCCACTTTGTACTGCTGGGAGTCGGCTACGACGCCCACACAGCCTCCCTGTTCCCTGGTAGCAAAGCGGATGAACTTGGGCAGAGTCTGGTGGCGCTCACTGAGAGCCCCGTCAAGCCTCACCAGCGGATGAGCCTCACTTTCATTGCCATTAACCGAGCCCACAGGGTTGCTCTTTTAGTGATGGGCAAAAGCAAGCATGAGCTGATCACCCAGCTGAGCCGAGTGAAGGACAACCCAGACAAATGGCCTGTCACCGGGGTGAAGCCTGCTAATGGCAGACTTGTTTGGTATATAGACTATGATGCGCTTTTAGGATAGGAATCACATTCCAAACTTTCAATCCAACAAATGTTTTTGGAGCTGCTTTAATTAGACAGCTGGTTGGTGGACCAGGGGTTTACCATTTTTCTGATTCTATTAACCACAGATCATCTACATTACCGCTGCATTTTTATATAATGCCATCAGGTTTCTAACTGATAACCTACTTTCCAACCAGCCATTCTTAGCAGTACTTGCAGAGACTTGAAGTGAAGTGCGTAATCTCTTAGATTAAAGGGACTGCTGTTCAGCTAACCTATAAGGTTTTCCAACACAAATGCACCAGCAAGAAAGAGAGTTGCAGCTGAGTTACAATGTAATGATGACATACACAATAGGGTTCATTTAAAAGCTTTGAAAATGTGTTGGCAGGAATGTTAAGCATTTGCAGTTTGTAGTTAAAGGGGTTTTTTGTGAAAGTTCAAATCTTGTGTGTGTGTGTGTGTGTGTGTGTGTGTGTGTGAAATGCATATGCAGACTTTTTTATAGTCTGTCTAAGCCGAATTATGTGTGAGGTGATTGACCAGGTATGTAGCACCATATGAAAAAGAAAAAAAAAGCCAATTCCAACAAACACAAAGATTTATTTAATTTTATCCCAGTGTGTTTGTATGATCTCAGGTGATTTTTTGAATTTGCAGTTTACTGTGTAATGTACACCTCTTGATTGTATGTTTTCTATTGTCGAGATGCAGTGACCCACTTAAAATGTCATAAGTGAGTTAAAAGAGACTGATGTGACTGATCAGATAAAGATTATATTGTGATTGTATGTTAATAACAGATATATACAAACTTTTTGTTCTTGAAATGTTTTAGGTAATTCAAAACGTGTTGCTTCACTAATAAAAAAGCACATTGCTGACCCATACACATCCACATTCCACTTTGAAAGTGCAATGCCTGTAATCTGAAGTGCTTTTTTTGTAGACGGTGTCCAAACAAGATCTTTAAGTCAATTAAAGAGTTCCAGCAGTCATATTATTGTCCCTGTGTTTGATCCATCTTAATGTTTCTGCTGAAAAGAGGAGAGAATGTCCTGCATCATTGTCTTGTTTCTTACAAAACCAGTGTGTGTTTGTAAGAAACAAGTTGAAAAGAGATTGACAGAGTGTCTGTGATGTACAGTCACGACATCCACAAAATGTTTGTCCCCGTGCACTGTAATGTGAGCACTTAGATGCATCACATTGGCACCACTATGGCATCCGTTTTGTGTCAATAAAATCAAACTTCTTAAAAAAAGAATTTAAGCAAGAAATCCTCCCAATCACATTTTTGTTGTACACCACAGAATTAAAACAATATTCTCTATGTGTGTAGGTTGCATTTTGAAGCGTTTCCTTTGATTTGAAAGCTTGGCTCATTAGGCGTGAAAGTTACAAACTGATTTGTGGTGAATACATATTATCGAGAGAGAAATATTAACTCTGGCTGTAGGAAAGGGGGATCAGTTATATATGGCTACTTGTGGAAATTAGTAAAACCAATCTACAAGCTGTACTTACTGTTTTTTTCCAATTTATTTGTATACATTCATTTGTTGTCACCAGATCTGTTTTCCCAGTTGCCTTTTGTGTAAGTATTAAGACGATGTTTTAAAGCAGCGACCGCATTTTTTTATGCTTTCTTCTTTATAATACAACCTGGACATCCTATAGCTTCACCAATATAAAGCATTTCTGTGTGATATCACTTTCAGTACTCTATACAGATTTTACATTTGTATTTGTATAATTATACACAGAATCTACTGTGTAAGGTACATATTTATTAGCAAATGAAACCAGTGTAAACGATCCATCAACAAATAAAAAGCAAACCGCTTTAACAGTCGAGACAAACACCTGCCTTGTGATATTTTTCTGAAGTGAGCTTTAAAACGTGAGGAAGATAAAGTCACTTTCCCATTCTTTTTTTTGTTCCCATGGTTTTCAGTTACGAACTGCCGGGGGCATGGAAACCTCATGAAATCTTAATATGTGGAGTATCAGATGTCAATGTGGGGCAGCTGGACCGCTTTATCGCTCATTGTTTGTTCTCTGGTCCATCACAGGCGGCCTGTTAGTCAACCAGAGTCCTCCCTTCACCGTGAAAAACCCTGAACAGACACAAGCAGGTGTTATTGCTTTGAACTCAAATGTCTGTGTGTGACTGCTCTCATGCAGTGTGTGTGTGTGTGTATAAGAAACGTACTCCACCTGTACTCAAAATTGACACGACTGTTAGAATGAGGGACATGTAGTACAGCTCAGGGGTGGTTTTGGCCTGTGAATATACAAACCAATCACTGTGATGCTGCAGCTTCTGCATTGAACTTCGTGATATGTGTACATGTCTTTCTCTTACACATGCTGCTGCTGTCGTAGTCAGGATGGCAGTGCACAGTCCGTGTCCACACGTCAGCAGCCCAAACACATGATAGGAAGCCCACAAGCTTTGAGGGACTGGGTCTATCAGCGTGAATATCACTGAAAAACCTGTCAATAAAAACAGTCACATGATGTGTGAGATACTGTCGTGTCTGACGTGATGGGGATTTACCTGAAGCTACGAAGGACAAGGCGACAGAGGCTGACAGGTTGTTCAGAAGAGGTTGCCGGCAGTATCTTGAGGATTTGGGCCTTTAAAACAAAACAGACGCCATCATTAACGCCACATCCCCCTCTCGCACAAATGACCCATGAGCTCTATGGCTCGATGCCATCGCCTGCATCCTAGTTACCTTCCCAGGACGTAGAACTGAGGGACCAGGACAAGTGCCGTGAACACCGCATTCACTATTTGACTACAAGTGGGACATTAATTAAAAAGTGAATTAATAAACAGGGTCATAAAGAATCCAAACAGAAACATGACTTTCAATAACTTACAATTTTAACCTCTGATTCCTCTGTATCCATCTGCTGCCATGATACGCCATGAAGATTAGCATGTAGAGAAACATGGATGGTTACACATTCGGTCCACTGTTGCTGAAGAAGTGCCAGCAGCTCCAAATGTGAGCAGGAGGAAGGGTTGTGTTTCACGCTGCCACCGTCACAGAGACTTCTGCTGGCTACGTATTGTATTCCCTGAAAGCCCAACATCATGCACAGATATTTAAGCTTGAGGATTAGGTCGCTACGTTTTTGGAACAAAGCTATGAAGATGCAGTATACTCATGAGATTCAAGAAGAACGCCGTGTATAGTGGCTTTTGTCTTGACAGGAACAGGCTAGTTTCCTTATATTATGTGTAAAAAGTCATGTTCCACCCTCTAGTGTGCCTCCATTGTATGTGTCCAAAATAGCTACAGCCGGCAACGTATCACCCCTGCCCCATATTGACACACAATGAAACATCCCATCACCCATTAACTTTAAATCTGTTCACTTGTGAAACTCACGCTGTTGAGTTTTCCAGAGAGTCAAAGAAACATCCAAGATGCCTGTCGACTACAGTGGGACGTGGGACATTGGCAGCAATGTCAATTTTGAGGGATACATGGTTGCACTTGGTAAGTGTTGCTGGTTTTTTTGAAGATGATTTGTGAAAATACACACTGACATTTGAGAGTGTTTTCTTTAACTGAATGTTTAATTATGACGTGAGGGAAAATCCTTATGTATTTTACTGAGAAGTTTATCTGTGTTGTGAATATAAAAGTGTTCTCAGCATCATTTATGTAAATGATAGTAACAGGGACAAGTTAACATTATTTTACATAAAGTGAGACTTTCTTTTAACAAATTCTTGCAGGCATTGATTTTGCAACACGCAAGATTGCCTCCATGTTGAAACCCCAGAAAGTGATAAAGCAAGACGGAGACCGTTTCACAATCAGGACATTCACCACTTTCAGAAATTATGAGAATTCATTCAAAATTGGAGAAGAGTTCAAAGAGGTGACGAAAGGAATGGACAACCGGACATGCCAGGTAAAAACTGTGTCTGTGATCACTACCACACGACATAAGAAAATAAAAGCCTTTTTATCCAAATTTAAACTCCAAAATGTTATAGTTTGCTGTATTTAAATTCAAATGTTCATTGTCTATCAGACTGTGGTCAACTGGGAAAATGATAAGCTGGTGTGCGTTCAGAAGGGAGAGAAGAAGAACCGAGGGTGGACTCACTGGATTCAGGGAGAAGAGCTTCATCTGGTATGACTGCAGTATTCATTCTGGTGCCCCCTTAGACTCCCGTTAGTGTGTGTGATCAATAACTCCCATCATATGATAATCTGATTTCTAGTATTTTGTGTACTCATAAGCATAGAAAATGATGCATATACTATATACATATAATCAGGCAAACACAAGAAAGTTTTGCTGTCCCTGAAAACTGATCTTTTTACAATTGTATTAATGTATTGGAAAGTTTGACAACTTCATGTTTTCTCTCTTCAGGAGCTTACTTGTGAGGATCAAGTCTGCAAGCAAATATATAAAAGGACTCAATGATCTTTAAAACAATGTCAGAACTTCCAAAATGAGCTAGCAAAAAACACAATGTAGCTTCAAGGGCAGGTAATCTGTTGTGATTAAACATTGTAGTACCTCCTCCGGACCCCACGATGGTGCTGTAAAACTTGTATATTAAAAAAAAATTAATTAAACTCTAGTTGTTGGTTTGTTGGTAAACGTGTGCCGCGAGTTTTCTTTTTCAGCTAACTGTTAGCTTGAAGAAAATTAGCTTAAATGTGTGTTTATGATTTGCGTCTTGTTTTTTTCTGTCACTCCTTGATATTGTGAGACGTTTCCCAACTCCGTCACTTAATTGCAGTCGTGTTTGGTTAAACGTTGCTCCAGAAGAAAATGTCCGTTGATAAAGACGAGACGCAGCAGGTATGAACTTTATTTTTCCGTTTAGCTAACATTAACGTTAGCTAGCTAGATATAGCTGCGGTTTAACCAGTGGTGGGAGAAATATTCAGACCCTTTACCTAACGGTATAAATATAATTACCACACGGTGAACGTATGCAACGTTATCAGCAACAGACAACTTAAAGTATCAAAAATAAAAGTACTCAGAAAAATGCTCCCTGTCAATGTTTTACTATTAATTTTTGATGTTTCTGGATTAATAATAACGGTGCATACATGCATCTATGTTGCATGTTACGGCTCTAACTGGTATATGTTTAGGCCTGAGTTCACTTGAACTCATTTCTATACTGTTGGGTAGTTTAAACTACACAGCAATGCATCATATTATGTATGAAAAGCATTTGTTTGCTTTCTTGTGAGAACCAAAAGTCAACTTTTCATGAGTTTAAAAAGGTTTTAAGTAGTTTGATTAGTTTAAGAAGTAGGAGAATTTTCTCAACCCATAAAAGAGCACATAATCCTTTTTTTTTTAAAGTTCATTACCACATTTGGAGCTTTCCTCTGGACAGTAATGGAAATTGTAATCTACAAAGGAACTAAAGTTGTCAGACAGATGTAGTGAAGTATAAAGTTGCATAAAATGAAAATACAAAATGTTCTTGAATTTGTACTTAAATACAGTACTTGAGTGAATGTACTTAGTCAATTCCACCACTGGGTTTAATGTTAGGCACAGCAGCAGACAGGTTAATCTTCATCCCTATAGCAAAGTACGTAGCACCATGTAGATTTCTTTTCATGTGTTTTGAATTTCAGAGGTTAAAGGCAGCAGTCCATTATACCGTGGGCCGCCTGTGTCAGAAGATTGGAGAGGACAACCGGAGAGAATTCAGTCGACAAGTCATAGCAGCAATAGCCGAGACAACTTTCAGACAATGCGGTGGGTGTCGACAAGGATGCTAGTCCAGCGGACACATCCGAGACGTACAGTACATACAAATATACACTACCGTTCAAAAGTTTGGGGTCACCCAAACAATTTTGTGTTTTCCATGAAAAGTCACACTTATTCACCACCATACGTTGTGAAATGAATAGAAAATAGAGTCAAG
>JAVQJD010098511.1:0-18790 GCA_036023655.1 Nannoperca australis | reverse complement strand
GCGTACGCGGAGCATTTCAGTATACTTGTTTTTAGAGCCCGCTCGGCAGACGCGTTCGACACATGCGCAGTAGATCGGCGTTTACACAAACAACTAATCAAACATGACGACACTCATGCAAGAAGAAGATGAGCTGCTTTGTCTGTTGTACCGAGCGCAAAAAGAAAAGTTTGAATGTGTGGTGTACGGCGTGTTTTCCCACGCATGCGCAGAAGGTGCTGTTGGTTCGTGGCACGGAGCCGTAGCGGACTGCTCTGATGACGCAAATGACGTAGTGCGCACACTAGCGGACGGCTGCGGACACGCGGACGCGGAAAGTATAATACTGGCTTTAGACTTTGCTATGGTGTGACCTGTGTTGTTTGAATGAAAGGATCATGGTTTTTACTATGACCTTTTCTGCTTCATGCTACAAATTTCTATGATCAGGAACTCATGATAAATTCCCAAACAATAGCTTGCCTTGTGGTGAGCGTGCTAAAGCTTTTGAGATGTTGATGCAGTACATATGGAGGAAAAAGCATGAAGACAATTAATAAAAATAGGAATGAGAAAGTACAGAAATGTCTGGAGCCAGTCTACTTAATGTGGTTCGACTAACAAAAGAAAGTTCATAGACATTTGGAAATAGCGATCATACCTACATGCTTTTTGTTAGTGTGTTTAAGCATGTTTTGGTGCAGCAAGGACAATGTCAGTGGAAAATTAAAGGATTGTTCAGAATTCTTCTTTTTTTAAATGGGATGTTTAGACTAACAGTTGCCTCACAAGCCACCACTAATACTGAAGGAATGGGAATCATTATATTACCCACAACAAACATCTACATTGTATTATTTCTTAATGAGGATGACTTTACCTTTACATGACAAGCGTTGCCCTTATGGGCAGTTCTATACATTTAATGGCTATTACCAGACATAAACAACCAAAACATAACTCAGATTTATCTTTTCTTATTCTTTAACTACAATGTGGCCAAGAAACTGTAGCTTCCTATATGCTTTAGTCTAACACTAGTACTGGTTAACTGTTGCAGCAAGGTTGTAAGACGTCAAAGTGCGCATTACTTTTTAGCAAAAGTGAGAATTTGACTGATGAAAATTACAAACTGAAAAGAAAAACAATCTTAAATGTAATGGTCTTCCTAGTACATACATTAACCAATGGTGAGACTGTAGTGAAAAACTATACTATAATTAAATTTGAATCTATCAATACTTTTAGTCGTCTTGTTCATGGTCTATCTGAAGTCAAGGGCTCTTCAGGTTTTAGAATCATTTATTCTGAAAGATTCTGAAGGAGTTAAGCCAATAAATAACTGATTGTGTGATAAACCTGGCATTAAATAGAATGTTTGATAAAACACAATATGCAAATGACTTTATAGTGCTACCATTTCGTTAATATACACAACACTACACTCCACCCCTTCATGTCCACATACACCCAGATCATCATTATGTTAACCCCGTCATTTGATTTTGTAAACTACAGACTAACCTTTGCAATGCAATGACTTGAAAATGTTGCAGAAGGGGTTTTGAGAAAATTTACCTCTGTGCATGATCTGGTGCTTCTCCCGCAGGTAGGCTAATCCCCTCAATACCTGCAAACAAAAGGAAAACATTTAACAACACAATATATATCCAAAGGGACAGACACACACATTGTGTTTTAATATTAATATTTGAATATTCCATTATTACACATGATTATTTGGACTTGATGCAAGAGTTTAAGTTGAGTATAATACAGCAGGCCCTGTTTGTGACTCATGCACAAGCGCTAGGTAAGCACCACCACAAAAAGGCACACACCCACATTGAGCAGTGCTTATGCAAAAACATGTATAGTAGCAAGCTTAAAGAGGCTTCATATCGCTGCCAATTTCAAACTGCAACCGATTTTAAAATGACAAAACACGTCATATCTGACAAGATGCTCTCAGAAAAATCTGTAAATGTCACAGAATTAGTGAACTACATACAGCTATGCTGACTTTCCCCAGGATTTCTTCGGGGATTCTTCTGGCTTCCTTCAGGACCTGGTCCAAGGATCCACCATCCTGTAGAGACAAGGTGGACAATAAAAATCTGACATACCAGTTAAAAAACAATCACCAAAAAACAACATGCGGCTCTTTGAGTACAATTATTTGGCACAAAAGTAAAAGTAAAATACTCCGAAAGCTGTCTTATCATTTACAAAGACAACATCTCAGCTTTATCTCTCTTATTATGCACCAATTTACCAAAGCAAATTCTTGCATGTGAAAACCTACTTGGCAATAAAGCCGATTCTGATTCAGGTATCCAACCACATCAATCCTATGTTCACTGGTAGAAGGCCCTGCTAACAGTCTCTCACCATGTGCTCCATACAGATGCTGATCTCCCCGTCGCTGTAAAAGGCCCCATAGAAGCCCACGATGTAGGGAGAGTTGCATTCATGCAGCACCTGCAGCTCTCTGATTATCTGGTTTCTGATGGCAGGCTTGATTTCCAGGTGGATCAACTGAGGAGGGAAAGCATGAGACCATCAACTGTTGTTCTGACCGAAGGACGGACGGACGGACGCACGCATGCACGCCGTATATTGCCGTATGTCAACAAACACCTAAAGGTTTGACAACCTACAAGCTTGTGCTTGCTTGAGTTGCTGCTGCAGTGTCTGCATGGAGTCTGTCTTGGAGATGAACTTGTGTGTTAGGATCAAAATAAATAAATAAATAAATAAATAAAAACTCACTCTAAGTATACAACACTATGACACAGATACACTAAACTATGTTTGAGAGAATATGCTGTCGAATATTTGGCCCAGATGATGTAACAGCTATTCTCCTTTTCCATTTGGTGTTGGACTCACCAAACTCTGTTACATTTTTAGATCTTAACTCTCTAAACTTTACACTCCAGCCACCAGACTATAATGAGGACAAATATGACAGAGAAATATGACAGCTTATAGCCAAGCCCTTATTCATGTTAAGAATTCCCGCTCTTGTACATTTTGTCGTACTTTTTGTGAGCACTAATGTGTTGCATTTAAATCATGAAGCATGGTGTGCTTATCTCCACACAGCAAGTCCAGTGTGGCTCTATGCAGAAGTGGTTGCATCAAGCCGACATCACTTATTTGGTGCAGTGATAAAAACCTGAACTGCACTGGGATTTCTAAACACCTCTTTTGATTCATCTCCCTCCAACTGTCACACTTTACCTGCAGCGGGGGGGAAAATAAATCAACAAATGTTAGTCTTCACCTTGCGAGCCATGACCAAACCCGAGGGTTTGTGGCGGACCTTGTTGACCACGCCGCCATTTCCAGCACCCAACTCGCATATGGGGTCAAAATCCTCATCTTTCAGCTCCCCGACCTGGGCTTTCTGGGTAAGAAAGGCCTCCAGTCGTTTCCTCTGTTGTTCGTCCAGGTCAAGCTCACCCAGTTTCTTCTGTAAGGCCTCAAGGTTGGCTCTGTGATGAGACAGTGGGTTCAGCGGGGTTAAATACACACACAGAGAGAGATGATAAGACAGGAACATTAAACAACTCCGTTTAAAAAAGGTGATGCATAGGACTAAAGTCATACAGTGCTAGTAAAAATAAATAAATAAATAAAAACACAGAAAAAAATGGTAGACAGACATTCTCCTTTTCACACAGGTACACTTTATTTAACTCATACTAGAGCTACTCACTCAGATGCAGCATCAATGGTGTTGGAGGTGGCCTGTCCTTCCCCAATGGGCGTTATGTTCAGGGGAACGGGTCTTCTTTTGGGAGCCATTTCAATAAACTACCCTAAACGACTTTCTCAAATAATGCACTAACTCGCAGTGGGCTGGTGAGGTGCTAATCTAGCTTTTACCTTGTTCCAAACTGAGTTTGAAAAGCAAACAAGATCAACAGGATCAGCTCTAGACGGCTAATAACTTGGCTAGCTAACGTTAGCGAAGTTAATACACTTTCGGTAGCATGTCAGTCAGCTGTTTCGGTAAATATAAATCATGCCGACGTGCTCTTTAAAAGTCGGGTCGTTTTCCGGAGCATCTACAGCTTTTGGAATAAACCCATTTCTATGTTTCTGCTCCTTCTGGGTTATCTACCTGCTGCTGCTGGCCACTAGCCGCCTAGCCGCTGCTGCTGCTACTAGCTAGCACCCACTCCAGGACAAATCGTGCCCTGCGTCTCTCAGTCCTAATGTGCAGCCCCTCGCTTCTCAGTTTTCACGAGACAACGGGCCGCCACGGTTTTACCGGGAGGCCGACGTGTCTGGCTTCCCTCGGCAGGACGGCAGCGTCCGAGCAACAGATCCCTCCGCGTCTCAGTCCGGGGTGCGGGGCTTGAAGCGGAGAGGGGTTTGGATGTGTCTGGTGGTGCTTCAATTCAG
This sequence comes from Nannoperca australis, assembly GCA_036023655.1. Taxonomy (NCBI): domain Eukaryota; kingdom Metazoa; phylum Chordata; class Actinopteri; order Centrarchiformes; family Percichthyidae; genus Nannoperca; species Nannoperca australis. The sequence goes on along the minus strand of JAVQJD010098511.1, from coordinate 14,395 downwards.
GAAGCAGCTTCTGCAGCATCAGATCAGTGTGTGTGACACCCACAGGGAGAGCCCTTCATAAATAACGCGAGACTAAAGGCGTCTGACAAGTTGATACGAGTGATGCAGAAATCTCACGGGAGGAGTACGACATCTGCAGTGTGTGATAACACCTCCGGTATGTTGTTTTTAATTAGATAAAAACCCAGTTTAACCAAATCTTATCCGCCCCCTGCTGCTTTCTTATGTGTTTAATGGCTGTTGGTAAACAAGCTGTGAAGTACATTACTGCCATCCAGTGGTAACAAGAGGGAACTGAAGATTTACAATAGATTATAGTATATTAAAAAAAATGTGTGTGTGTGTTCGTATATATATATATATATATATATATAAAAAAAAAAATCTTCAAAACAACTAGTAAATGGTGGGATTATTTAGTCAACTATTGTTTCCGTGGTCAGGAATAAACGAGAAGTCCTTAAAAGAAACTCAGCTGCTTCACTTTCAGGCTCTTGGTATCGGCAGTGCTGGCTCACTGTCACACCGCCATTACTTCCTGGGACACTTAATAAAACGGAGCCATTGTTAATGCTGTTAGTGCTTTTGCTGCTGTGACAAGTCAAAATATATATTGTGAAAAAGGCCTATTTATGAGTCACATATTTCCTCTAACTTCACTTCAGTTAAACATTTTACAGATATGTTGCAACATATCAAATGTACAAACAGGAAGAAAAAATTGTAACATGTCAGTTTGGGGAAGGTTTCAGTGTTTTCCTTTCCACTTTATGTTTAAGGTCTACTGGCTAAATCCAAAATAAAATGTTTTACTTTTACACCTGGGAAATAATTCGTATATTCTACAAAATATTTGAATCATCATAATGTAGTTGATCCACACTGACTGTGGTAACAGCACAACAGTATACTGTATTTAATGCTACTTAATAAAAAATTAAATTCTCTTAGATAGGGATTACAGCTAGACAGTTTTTTTCCCCCTTCTTGACAAAAAACTCATGGCCATGCAGTTGCAGCATCCCTGGTTTGAGCACGGCATCTCTTGCATCTCTCCCTCCGCTCATTTCCTGTCGGCTATCTACTGTCTCCTGTCTAATAGGGGCCTAAATCTCCCCCAAACGACCTAAATATCACTGCAATCCCATCAAGACTTTTAGGGGACTTCATTTCACAGAAGACTAAATGTCTACAGAATGTTTGCTTCACCTGAGGTTGACCCTGATGTTTTTAGGAGCACCTGCAGACATCAGTGCTGGAAGATGTGATGCATTTGTCCCTGTGGATCATTAACATTGGCTGGCTGGATACAGACAATTTTCAAAATAAAAACAATGGCAGACGTGTTTTTAAGAACTGATTTTAATTAATTCCACACGTCAATAACAGCTGTTAGAATACGATCATTTTAAATGTTACAGTTTTATCCTCAACAGGCATCAAATGTGTCCCCAGATCTGAGCATTTGGTACAGAACATAAAAATCTCCACCATAACCAGACCTCCCAGTCCTCTGTGGCATCAGCTTCAGGTGCTGCTTCTTATTGTCCATTTGCCTATAGGAACAACTGGAGGCGATTCAAGGCTTAATCAAATATTATTTAAATTTTATTGTCTTTTAATATGAACATATAAAAAAAACACAACAAACAAAACATTTACATCATGAATTGTAAGCCTCTGCCCATGCTACCTTATGCATTATTATAAGAAGAGATGCCACTACAAAAAGACCAGATCCTCCGCTCTCTCCAAACAACCTGCAATCGTATCTGGCTCAGTTCCACAGAAGCAACCTGCACCACCTCTCATCTTTAACCATAAGGCGAAGAGAATTTAGGAGATCTGTTCAAATAATGACCTATACCTATCAAGAAATGAACAATTTCTTTTTTATATGTGTAGCAGTTACTTACAAATACAAATTGTCTAGTTCAAGACAGCAATTAGAGTTCTTTACATCATTGTGCTTGAAAGCACTTCATAGAGATCCTTGTCGGGGACAGACTGATGTATTAGGGGCAAAGTGCCATCAATCAGTTTTGTGAAGATTATCGAACATTTTTCATCAGTATATTGATTTTGCTAAGTTATGTCAAAGTGTCAAAAGAAGGAGAAAAATGGAAGACCAGATTTGACTCGACCTACTTTCTCCAATCATCAGCTATCAGAGGACGCACTCGCAACAGCGAGGCCCCGGATCAATGTGGAAATGTCATTTCTCTGTGCATTTGCGCAAGGTTAAAGAAAACCAGACTCTGCGCTGAACGAACAGCAACAAAAAAAAAGGATGCCGAGAGAGGGAAGCCTACGATGCAAAACTAACCCGAGTCGCTACTTCTTTTCCCCTCCCAAAGTGTCTTGCGGTGGAAAGGGAGCGCCGCTTTACTGGTTTCACATTTTCTGATTCCCACACACGACATAGTTGAGGAGAACTGATCACAATGGTCAGGGATCCTTGATTAATACTCTACTACATGATGGCTTTAAAATAAATAAGCCATGAACTTGGGATGAAGAATCAGATGAAAGTGCAAACAGCTCTAGCAACACAGCAAAAACTTGTCATCTTCAAGCAAACGCTGACAGCCTTTCCCGCAGACGAACCCGACGCCTGCACGTGCAGCCCCGAGCATTGTGATCTGAGGAGCAGCAGCCACATCCTGACAATACTAGTTCAGGTGCAGAGGAATATTAGTTGTAAGCCTAGAGCGTGTAGCAATTAAAGTCCAATTCTATTCCAGCAAATAGATGTGACCTTATCTACATTGAAAGGAGGCCGAGGGGGATTGTTGGTTGGAGCAGCTCCACTCGTTCCAGACAGGACCATTTGTAATTCAATCAATGACTTCAAGCTTGGTGGGGATGCACTCATTGACACTTCATTAAGTTTCGTTGTGTCAGACATGTTGAACCCACCGCAGCAAAGCCCCCTGAATGGTGCTTTGACCCAGGTTGGCTTCATTCAGAGGAAAACAAAAACAAACAAAACCCGGGAGCATTCCTCAACAGCAGAGCCACGAGCCCAGAGCGATTATAACTCAACAATCAAAACCACAGCAGCAGAGGTGTCTTTTCTGCAACTAGTAGCTCCTGTCTGTGCAGAACTACAACTATTATGTAGATGTATTACAAACAACTGTTAAGAGAATGTGAAGCAAATAAATAAATGATACTGTGTGTGTGTGTGTGTGTGTGTGTGACAGTCGTATTCCTTAACTGTTCTTTACCAGATTTCATTTTTATCTACTGGAAAATACATCTAAAGAAATCCTAATTGAAATAAAAACACCCTCCATCAGACTGGGGTCTCGTCTGCTGGCCAGCTCAGCTAGCTTTAAAACTACTGGCTCCAATCAAAAAAAAAAAAAAAGGCACCAAAATCTCAAAACCATTTATCCTGTCAATAAATTCTTAAAATGCATCTGCTTTGGCAGAGCTGCCGTGCAGTAATTCTAATTTCGATGACTTCCATTTGTTATGCTGATGTATCACCCCTAATAAATCATGTTACAGTGAGAGAACTGCAGTAATGCTTAACAGAGTGGCACAGTTCCACCCACAACCTTTTGCATCAGCGACACCTCCAGTTAATTTGGTTATCCACAAACCGACTCGGCCTTCAACAAAGAGCTTGTTGCTGCAGAGGGAACAGAGCTGCATGGAACGATGGGAAAAAAGACAACAACAAACGACTACAAATGTAGGAAAACATTAACAAAATCTCCAGTGTAATATTGGCTTCAGAAAGACTCATCAATTCTTCCGTCCTCCACTTCTTTCTAAGCTAGTCTCTGGTCAGTCTGCTAAGTTTTTATGACTGAGGTAGGTTCTCTTGATCTAAAGGACAAAATAAAAATGGAGAGCATCACACATTGAGGCCAGTATTGTGTTCTGCCCTTTCTTAATTAAAAGGATAAATTCCTGAAAAAACCCTTTCAAGCTTTCAACAACAAAAGAAAAAAAAAAAAAAAAAAAAAAAAGATATAACACAATAGGTTTAAATTTGCATCACATTTCAGATGTCTCTGCCTTGTCCTCGCCCAAATTATTCCATTTGTTGTTTTTGTTTTTGACCTTTTTACCAAAAACTACTGAGGAGCCTCCATTTTCAACTTGCCTGTTCATCACAAATGTGACAAAAAAAACAAAATCACAGACTCAAACATTGAACGCCCATGGCTAAAAGAGCCTGTAATTCCAAGTCAAATACAAAGAGAGATGCGGCGGTAAAGAGAGAATAGTCTGGAAAGGGGGTGTGTGGGGTTGTTGGTGTCGGGGTGCTCGATCCATTCAGTTTCTTTAGTAGAGGCAGGACGGTACAGATATTCACTGTAAGGTGACGTTTGGCCAAAGAGAGTTAGAGATGCTTCCAGTGGTGTTACAGTACAAAGAGGAATCCTAATCACTCTAGATTGAAGATTCGTTAACAGTGCATGTTTGAGTGTGTGTTTGTTGGGTTTGTCTGGATAGAAACCAGAGCTGCTGAAAGGCTCTGATGTTTGGGCGTACGGGAGGGGAGTTGCATCTAGTGGATTACTGTGTCGCTGTCCTCAAGTTTTAGCCCCCTGCCTCTCTGTCTCTGTGTGTGTGTCAGTCTATGAGGGGACAGAGCTGCGGGGTCAGTAGGCAGTGACCAGGTCCTTGTCGTAGTTGTATCGGCCCCTCTTCGGGGCGGGACTGTCGGCGCTGTCCTCAGTGTCTTCACTGTCTCCCCCCGCCCCGCCCCCTTCCTCCTCAGAGGAGGAGTCAAGAGTCAGATCTACCACTGCACCTCCCCCCGGTGCCACAGCAGGTCCTCCTGTGACACCTGCCATCCCCACGGAACCGCTTCCGGACTTGCCTGTCAGGCTGGTGCTGCTGTGGGCCGGTGAATGGCCGTTTGCTTCGGGAATGCCTGCAGACATGAAACCATTTTAAAAATCCTTCCAAAAAGAGATTTATTGCATCAAAATAATGCACAATAATCCACCAATTTAGAAAAAGAGGTTAAACTGACAGGGATTGACACTTACATATATCGACAACAGGATACTCGGGTGTGTTGCTGCGTTCTCTTTCCCTGTCCCTCTCCTTTTCATCTCTGATGGGTCGCCAGGAGCCGTCGGTTAGGTACTCAATCTCCTCAATGTCCTCACTTGTCTCTTTCAGAATCTCAGACAGCAGCCTGAAATCCACGCTGCCAGTTAGAGTCGCCTCACAAAACATATTTCACACCAGAGAAGCTACAGAATACTCGCCTACAGTAGGTCTGCATGGGTTGAATTTTATGTCCGTCATTCTGCACCCTCAAGCTAATTTGCCACCATTTTGACCACATCTCTATAACCTTGAACATTTTTATTAAATACCCAGACATTAAAATGAAAACAAAATAAGCTTGGTTGTTCCTTACTATCAGCTGAGAACTGCATTGATTCTGTAAATTTCACTCTATAAACTTCAAATCATTTAGTAATTAGGGTGTTGAAACTAACAAATCTGTTAAGGAGAGGACTTTCACACAAGCTTAACTTAAGGAATGCAAATATAGCTCAAAGCCAAGCTGTAACACGCTTTCAGTCTTTGTGAAACTAAGGGAGTGCCTGTGAGAGAAGAATTTGAAGGACACTACGCGCCCCAAATGGTTGTGAATTTAAATATATATTTTTTTGATAAAACGGACTGCAGGCTCATGTGTTTTTCCTACGGCACAAAGAATTCACTATTCAATTGGTGACAAAGTACCATAAAGAAAAGACTAAAAGTGTGTTCAAATGCAGTCCTCTACACTACACCTCCACTACAAACACTACACACCGATTACAATTTGCACCTATCGCCCAATAGAACACTTTACAGTGTCAACAAATTACTGTAAGTGCCTTGACAGTCACTTGCAACAATGAGTACTCTAAAAATAGAAATAAATAAATGTGTTGAACCCTTGAGTCCCACAGTTACATGGTTCTTTAAACTATAGCCGTGTTATATCAAGAAAAATCAAGAGTCAACAAACAAGTCAATTTACAGCAAGTTTGGAAAACAACCTGACAGCAGGTGTAGAAACAACCCCCCTCTCATGCCATTCAAAGCTTTCACAATGAAAACAATACGTTCGGTGCATGGTGCAACTTGTATCAAAATTCCCCAACATCTGTGCAGCTCGAATCATTTCCCCCAGGCTGGCTTCCAACACAAAAATAGATAAAAGAACAATAAAGTGTAAATTTTCTGAATTTATTGAAAAGGGAGATGGTGCTGCAGGGGTGGGACAAGTCAGAGCATACTTCTGTTTCCTTACCCATCAATAGTGAGCAGCTCAAAGGGAGCGGGCTTGTCACACACGGGGCAAGTCCATGTGGGCTTCTTCTCGTTCATCTGCAGGAAGAAGACCGCGTCGAAACACTGAAGATGGGCGCAGGTTAGAACTCGACACGGCACACCAAGCCGCATCTTCACCAGCTGTGAAGTGGGAGAGAATGACGCACGTTAAAGTAGTCGAGCTTCAGAGTAAAACGAACGGTTCAGAAACTTGCCTTTGATACTTCAGAACAAGTGAAACAGAAAACATTCAGGACCCACGTATACTCACTGGACAGATGAGAGAAACCCGGAGGCCTGTGGTCGCAATTTCACTCTCCGGGTCAAAACGTAGTTTGTCTTGGACTATAGATAAATGGAAAACAAAATGCCATCATCAGTTTATCAGACAATAGATTGTACGATTGTTAAACTAAACACAAAATCTAGTCTGTCAATGACATCAAGAGGCAATAAGTGAGTGTTTAGTTTTTATTACATTTCAAAGTCACATTGGCAAAATAAAATGTAGGCAGAGTATTTAAGTAACACTTACTGCGTTCACGACAGCGTTCTGCACTTTCGACAGAGCAGAGTTTGAGCTGGCTGAAGAGGTCTGCTGCAGTGAAAACCCTCACTAAATACACTGCCACAGAGTACCGCTGAAAACACACAGATCCACAGGTTCTGAGCACGTATTTCAAAAGGCTACCAATCTAAAATGGAGCATATAAACAAGGTGAACCACAAAGCCACTTAACAAAACAGAAACTTAACACACAAGATTAATTTTTGTGAAGAGAAATCTACTTGGATTCACGTTCCTCAGCTTATGTCAGAAGAAGAATTAAAGGCAAATCTATCTTCTGATTATTAAAACTGTATGTAATGCAAAACATCCTCTTACTTTATTCTATCTCAGAAAAACTGCAAGATGAATCTAAAATAATGTTCACCATCTCTTGGATCTTTGTTATTATCAAAAATAATTAAAAAATAATTAAATAAATAAATAAAAAAATATATATACATATATATTATCATCATAAATATCTATGTTATAATTCCCTAAAAACCAGGAATGTGTTAAAACTGCTTTAGTGCACATACGCCTCTATGCTTAACACAACATTACATTTTGATGGACTGAAACACACACAACCCCCCAACCACAAGGTTTTGGACTTGCATTGATTAAGTACGCTGAGCAATCAATTCTTTATCCCCATGTTCCACTTCAAACAAACCAAAAAAACGTTTGGTTTGCCTCTAAATCAGCAACATTTATTGGGTGAAACACAGCACACAAGCGCTGCTGCGGGTTTAAAAGTGCAGTATTTTGATCACGCGGTGGATAAAAAGGAGGCTGTTGAAATACTGTTCAAACCTTCTTGTCAGAACAAATCTGCAATGACACTCCTCTCTCTCTGTGTGGACATTATACTAAACTTTATAGAGCGCTGTATGAAACACCATACAAAACAACTAGAGGAAAGTTGATTCAGGCTATATTTTCTTAACACAGTGTTATTCAGGCATGTTTAATGCACGCTCACTGTAGACTATCATGATTGGGTCATCTCCGAAAGACACAAGAAAACTGCTTACAAAAAGAGCTTTCTTTTGTGTTCAAATTTCATGTTGCTCATCCCCAATTGAGAGAACTACGGAGACAACAGTCAAGATGCTAGTTTAAGTAGTTCAGTTCTTGGCCCTCGGGAGCTTCCTTTTCAGTTATACAGTGTACAAATGAGTGGGACCCATGAAACGCTCAAAGAACTACATGTCCCAGCTGGCTTTTGTGCAACGTGAATCTGCCAGGAGGAGCTGGACAGTGAAAGACATCTGTGCTGCCCCGTTTGCCGCCACGCCACCGAGCTGCGCCAAAATATGAGATTCGGCATCAGACTCTCACCTTGCCAAAGTTCCCCCAGGTGACAGTGACTCTGTTGGTGACATTGGAGAGATGCAACCAGGGAGTGATGTTTACAGGACGACAAGGACGACGGGGTTCAACACCAGGTTTGTTAGAGGGGTAGTAGCCCTGTAAACACACAAAAATGCAAAAGAATTTAATTTATCCAATATATTATCTAAATCGAAATGTTTTGTTGTTGAAATGACAGTCTTTTAATCTGTATCTTCTAAGCCCTTCAGATGGAATTCTGATGCCTAATTAGCTGTTTGGCTTTTAATTGTGACAGATGTGCAGTCACATGGAAATGTCTATTTATATAAATTTGCAATCAAGAAGCTTCCAATGTTAGTATTTGGATTTACACAGTTATTACATTGTCTGAACATAGCCAGTTGTCAAGTAAAAAAAACGACTACCTTATTTTCAGGACTATAAGCCGCTACTTTTTCACGCCGTCAATACATTTAGGCTCGTCACACCAGACCAATTAAATTACCGAACAGGTCACAGTGGACCAATGAAACCGTTCGAATCACCTTAAATCAAACACACTCACACTAAATTCTTCAGATCAGTCATTTTCAATGGGTGCGGCTTATATACAGATGCGCTCAATAGTCCGGAAAGTACGGTACACTTGACTCAGGAAAGCTCGTTTTACCTCAGCCGTTACTCACTTATTCAGCAGTTACTAAGTTAACTTATGATAAATGGATGTTGAAACTACAAGGACACCCTTTTAGTTTCAACATCAAATAACGACATACTTCTTTAAAATGTCATATTTCCTGCATCATTAATTTTCCCTTTTCACAGGGAGGAAACACACACACACAAAATTGGAAAAGAACCTAAAAGAGGGAACAGAAAACCGGAAAGGAAGGAAAGGCAGAGTGTTGCCACCAAATATCATACAATTCTTCCCATTCTCCTCCTAAAGTATGCAGTATGTATTAACTAATGTTGTCCAATATTTAATAGGTTGATCAATAAAGGAGTAAAAAATGGAAAGCCTGTCTGTTTTTTTATTTCATTTACAGTTTTCAACTCCACTCCTCGTTGACGCACATCACTGTCCATAGCTACAGCTTTTTTCCAGGCTGCGAGTAATATTTTGAGATTTGTCGTTGTCCATATTTGGTTGGTCTTATCTGTGTATTCACATTATCTGTGTTGCTGCTGCTAATAAGGTTGAACTGTAGAGCTTTTAAGAAATATATAAAAACGATTAGCCAGTAAATGTATCACCCAATCTCAGGCAGTTTTACCGTCTGTTGCAGCCACTAGATTTGACTTAAAGCTTAAGTTGTTGACAGCAACCTTTTAAATGCAAAAGCTACCAAACTCCCCTTTTGGTTTTCACAACAGTGATTTTTAGCTGTTGTCTTTCCAGTTTGAAATTTTGACTACATGAACACAGCAAACACTCAGCTTGGATGTCTAAGCTTTCCCCCTCCTACTAGAATGCACTACACTGCAACAGTATGTGAGCCAGCTGGAGAGTTTCCGACTGAAGTCTTGCCAGTGAGTTGATGCCTTCAGGCTGGCTAACCAACGCTGTATCTGTACCTTTGATTTTTTTTTTTTCGCGCCTCATTTAACATCCACCTGCATTAGTTAGGCTAATCCATCACTATCTTACATTATGGCTCTAGTTTTACCGTGACCGTGCAGCAAGTCTGCTAGTGACACCTGAACTTACAGTAATGAGTGAGGAGAACAGAACTTTACAGAAGCTTCAGCCGTGTTTTTATTCTGAAGGCGTGGCTTGTCCCAGAGCAGTGAATCAACTTACCGGCACGTGACAGTAGGACTGGTTGACTTTGACCGCAATGTTGGGAGGATACTGGTCCTCCTGAACACCGATGGAGTCTGTGTAACAGATTCTGCGACAGAGAAACGGTTGGCATCATAAGAATATCCAATTAGCATGAATTTGTATCTGTCGTGTCTTTCAGCACTTCAGAACCTGGCTGTTCAGATAATCAATATTAAAAGCAGATGACATGGGAAATTAAAATACTATTTGCACATGGTAAAACTATTTCCCATTTTTTACCTTGTGCATCTGTGAGAGAAATTTAGATTACCAGCACAGTCACTGACAGAAGCAGCACATTCCGGGCAAAAGGATTGTGAAATATCTATTAAGTTTCAATGGGAATGAGTGGAAACTTACCTAAGAACCACTTGAATTGATCTGATTCCTGAACGAATCTCACTAAGAAAAGTAAAAGGTCACATTAGTTACAGAGTTTGTAAGTTATACTAATGTGAACTTTACAGATCTAGGGAGAAAGTGTAATTCTTACCTTGCATTTCTGATCTGGTCAGCTTGGTTTGGTGTTAGTTCAAATATGCATTGACTGTCCTGCAGTTTCTCATTGTTCTGGGCAACTGCAAATAAGTGTAGAGAAAATCCATCACAAAAAGCAGCACAGTAGTTAAAGCCATAACATTTCTACATTACAAAATTATTTCAATACAAGGACACAGATGCATCAAACTATACACTCACTTAGCTCTGTTGGTGGCAACAGTGTCTCCAGCGTTTGGTAGAAGGGCAGTGGCACCAGCTTGACCTCTGCTGCAGGTGTGGGCATCGGTTTGGAAATGCCGTTGAGGTAGTCTGTGCCCTGAGAGGTGGCAGTGGGGGAGGAGCTAAGGGATGAGTAGGCAACTGGGACGCCCTCTGGACGCCGCGCCGCAAGCCAGCCAGATGTTTTGGGGAAGCGCGACTCGTAGAGCTGCCTGACATTCTTCAGAAGCTCGGGGCTGTATTCTGTCTGCACTAGCCTCAGCGCACGCCCCACCAGGTCCTGTTTCAGCCCACTTTTGCTGCGACCCATTGAGGCCAGCAGCGTCTGCAGGTCTGAGACCCGGAAACTTTTGACCATGTTCTAGAGGGGGGACAAGATAAAAAGATGAGAAACACAATACATGGGCAATAAAGTCTATAAACAGGGAAAGTTTGAGTGACAATGCCAGGAATCCGTTTTAAGCATAGACTCATTTTAAGAGCCAAGTCCCAATCCAAGGTGTACTGTTACTCGATTAAAATGCAAAGCCATTTACTCCCACAAAGCTAATGGATTTGGATTTCTTCTACTTCTGATTTCTTTAAGCACTTCACAACTTGGCATGTTTTATTCTTTCCTAAATTGTTGAAGTTGTTTTGAAGGTTTTCACATTCTGATTTTCTAAATGTATCACTTCCTGTGAGGAAAAATCACTGTCTACCTGTGTGACCCAAGCTGGAAAATACATTCCAGTACATTTGTGTTTTTATTCTGTGAATTTCTCCAGTGAATGTTCAATTATTCAATTCCTTGAGGGAATTCTTCCCCCAACACGCCAGCTAAATATGCCCATGAAAGGCTCCACACAAGTATTTACAATTCACATATATGCAGCATTTAATATGACATAGCAGTATCTGAAACCGTTTGATTCCTGCTAAAATTAGCTTTGGTCTTTAGTCACTTTAATCCTACAGAGGCGTGACTCTGCCACAAATTGTGATACCATTAAATAAACTTCAGAAACCTGACACACACACACACACACACACACACACCAATCACATAAGGTAAATAGAAAGAACTTGGATGGGAAAATGTAACAATATGTGGAAGAATAATCTGTCAATTTAAAAATATGTGGTTAAATCCATAGTTTGGATCTTTATCTAGAGACAAGTATTGCTTTCCTTGTGCAAAGTTTATATGTATACAAAAATCTGTTTACAGTCCCATGAGCTGGAATACATTTTAAAAGTAGAAAACTTACCAACGCCTGCGAAATGCAGTTTAATTACAATGTTACATTACTGATGGGCAGCATGTTTATCAATCAATTCCCCAGGATTCACTGTTATTTGCATCGACTGTTGATGGGGGAACCCATTTGTCTAGCAGTGACAACCACACTTTGAGCGGAAGACAAACCATAACGAGCACAGATGTTAACTTTGAATACACAGATTCAAAGTGTAGTCAACGCAAACGAATGTTAATTTAAATGTGACCACGGTCTAATTTACTTGCCATAATGGGTGAACTGAACCTGTATACAATACAATACGTGGAATTGGTTATTTCAGTGCACGCCACATAAGACAAAACATACAGCCTGCATGAGGATGTTTATTTAACAGGAAGGAGTGAGTCTGCGAAATTTACTGTTAAACCAAAAACGGAATGTTGTTGTTACTGAAAAAAGCTGAGCCGGCTAACATTCTTTAGCTTTGTCTGACATCGTTGAGTTGGACATCAGTGGCACAACTGCTTTGTATCTAGATTGAATTTTTCACAATAATGGGGACCTCCATTGGGCTTCTGATAGACGTGCAGTGTATACATGTTGCCATAAAGTCAGTAACGTTGCAATTTCTTCAGCTTCACTTGAACATTGCCAACCTAGCATGCGCTAATCGGCAGGCTAGCTTCGCTAGTCTGGGCTGTCGGTATTCAATCATGGCAACTGGACATTTTGACAGGTGCACAGGTCCATAAACTAACCGACTAACTACAGACAGACAATATTGTAAGTCAAATAACGTCAAATACTAACGCGTCGAGAAGCATGCTAGCAGCAACCCCCCCCCCCCCCAAGTGTTTTATGGTCACATTATTCATTGTTGGTGTCTTCCTTTAGAGCCAGCGTGATGCTAGCTAAACCAACACACTTGCCTAGTTAACATTGCCTAGCTGGCTAGCTACGTTAGCAGCAAAGGCTAACTCTTTTTGTCGTGAATGTAATAGGCTACATCTGTAAGAGAACTCTTAACTATATATACACAATGTCCCCAGTTTTCCCACGACCAGGCTGGGTTTCAAACCACACTCCCGCGCCCGTCTCCCATCAAACCAAAGCTAGCCAAGCTCTACTTGCCATCGCTTCCACCAGTTCGGCCGCCATCTTCGTGCAGCAGTACCGCGAGAGTCAGAGACGACGGCTAGTCATACACCAATGAAACGCAGAGCCTATTTTGATAGAAGGGCAGCATCAGCCAATAACAGCGCGATTTTAACCAGAGCCCGAAGCGATCCATGTGAAATGGGCGGGACAACTGTATTTTAAAGTTACAGTGCAACTTTTTAAAAATACTAAGAGACAGGTCTCATCTCCAAAATAGGCCTCAGTGTCTATTAATGATACCACGTTTCAAAGTATTTTGATACCCATGATGTTTTGGTTTAATAGTATTGAGATATTGTTAATGTATGTCTTAAAAAATGTTTAGATTCAGCGTGGAAGTAAAGCATGGTCTGTCAAGTGGACCGGGTCGCATGGTCTGTTCAATTCCCGTCCGAGCAAAATACTCCGTTTCAGGTTCTGCGCCCCGCCGTGAGACGTTGACTTAATGCTTTGTCTAGAGAGTATGCTCATAATTGAATTAAAATGAGTAATTAACGAAATACACCTGCACGTCAATGTATCAGACCAGTCATGCCCTGTCTAAAACACAAATATCACGTTGTATCACGGTTTTAGTAAAATAGAAATAAGTATGCTAAGGACAAATGTATACTCCTTCAAGTGATCCAGCCCTGCTTTTCCACAAGCTCCTCATATATGGCAAAGAATAGCCTCATGGAAACACAAAAATCAGTTAAAGGAATTGCAGTATCATGTAATAACATGGTGCATTTAATTTAGGCATTTCTTTGGATATGAAAAGTCAATTAAACAACACAATGTATTCAAATGGAAAGCTGGTTGTGCCACTATGCTGTTTAATGGAAAAGATTATCTATGATAATAATTTATGAATAAAATGTATAGGATATAGGAAATATAGATTTGGTTATTTTCATACACCTGTCTAAATTTAGTTCACAAATGCAGACCCAAATTACAGCTTGGTATGTTTTCTACAATACAGGCTACTATTTTTACAGTTCTAATATTGTTTCATATTTTTTGAACTAATAGAACATAAGTGCACCTATAAATTAATTAAGCTAATTACAACACAAAAGCTTTCTGATATAAAGGTAGCATAGTGCTCTCTGAAGTGTATGTATTATATGTTCTATTATTTAAACAGAAGAGGGCAATATGGTCCATGATTTGACCTGACTGTCATTTAATTCAGACAGAACAAAGCAGATCTGTCCAGATACTGTACTATTACTGTTTGTGTGTGTGTGTGTGTGTGTGTGTGTGTGTGTGTGTGTGTGTGTGTGTGTG